>SJYB01007078.1:0-19769 GCA_006408585.1 Antidorcas marsupialis
GGGAGCCGGGTGTCTGCGGGGCCCGGGCGGGGTGGGGGGGCCCGGGCGGGCAGCGGGCGCGGCGCCCCGAGGCCGCGCGGACGGAGACGGCCCTGCAGGAGGAGGCGCCCGGCCGCAGCAGCCCCGGGCCCAGACGCGGGCGAGACTCGGCCTCGATGGCTCGTCGCCCCTGCGGTGAGCGCACACCCCGTGTGGAGAGTCGCTCCCTCGAGGAGGAGAAGGAGCCAGTCTTCAAAAGGAGAAGAGGCGAGAGGCGCCGGTGCCGCCCTGCGCGCGCCCCCGCGGCGGTCCGGGTCCGACCGGCGGGCGTTTCTCACGCAGAGCGATCCGGGCCCCGGGGCTCAGCGGCCCTGGACCGGGCGAGACCGGCCGCCGCCGCCGCTCTGCTGACCCGTCTCCCTGCCGACCTCAGCCGATCCAGCCCCGGGGGCTCCCTACTCGGCGCGGAGCTTCGTTTGGCTGTGAACGTGGTAGTCAGGGGCGAAGGGGTCTGCGAGGCTCTGCTTCCCCACAGGAGACGGGAGAACGGTTCAGACGCGGCAGCAGAAGTCTTCTCTCCCCCAACGTGATTTTTAAAGACTAAGGTTAAGCAACATAGAATTCTTTCGCTTATTTTAAAGGTTAAAATGCAAACCGTGAAGATAATGAAGCTTATTTCCCAAGTTCACAGGCTGCCTTGACTTTCTGATCCTGACCGCAGGAGGGCTGCTGCTGCTGAGCCGCCTCAGTCGTGTCCGACTCTGTGCAGCCCCATAGGCGGCGGCCCACCAGGCTCCGCCGCCCCTGGGACTCTCCAGGCAAGAACTCTGGAGTGGGGTTGCCATTTCCTTCTCCAGTGCATGAAAGTGAAGAGTGAAAGCGAAGTCGCCCAGTCACGTCTGACTCTGTGCGACCCCATGGACTGCAGCCCGCCAGGCTCCTCCGTCCACGGGACTCAGGGAGCTTTAAAAGGAAGGGTCAGTGTTTCCGGGGCTTCTCAGAAGAGCCAGATGGGCGCCCAAAGTGCATCTATAGGACACAAGTTAACCTTCCCGACCAGAGGGCAGCGTCCCTCGTGAGGACTGTGCTTCCGGCCTCGCCCTTTGGGGGTGGCGTGCCCCCTGTCCTCTGAAGCCCGCAGGCTCCACAGCAGGTGCCCGACATCCACACGGCAGGTGGCGGCCGCCGGTCTGGCTCAGGCCATGCCACCCACAGCAAGGGCACAGCTGTCAGATGCAGTCCAGGCGGCCGCAGGCTGAGCTCCCATCTGCTGCAGTGCAAGGGCTAGGTTGGAGCCCACCTGGCTGGTGCAAGGCCCTGACCAGGCTCTCCCAGCTTCTGGAAAGTTCTCTGGCCCTTGCCTCCAGCCTGTTGTCACCTGGCTTGGGCACTGCCGCCATCCTGTGAGCTCTTGAAATAGTTCCAGTAAATGAACAGATCCACCTGGGGTCAGAGCCGAGGCTGCGGACACCCAGGTGCCCGACAGGCGGGAGGGCACACTCTGTCCACTGCTGTCCACGCCCATGGACGAGCTCAGAGCCTCTCGAGCCATAGCAGCGTCCTCACTCCCACCTCGAACCTGGCAGGTCTGGGTGCTTCCTGACTAAAGCCACACACAGGAACCTACAGCAGTCTGTCGAAATCCACACTCAAAAAAAACCCAACCAGAAAGAGAGCCATTCTCTGGGATGCTGCTTTGCCGGAAGGCACGACCCTGGAGAGTCACTACAGTTAAAAGATCACAGGCAGTGTGTCAGCCGGTTCACTGTGCCCTCCAAGGGTTCAGAAGGCTGAGGTCTGGGAGACGGACGCTCGCGTTACTTGAACTGCTACTTTTGGACTGACGTACCTTGCCCACCAGCTGCTGAGGACTGACAGCGAAACGGAGGGCACGGCGTTAGTTCTGTTTTACATGTCTTTGCTTGGACTTTCAGGCCAGTTGCTAAATGCAGAGCCTAACTTTCTTTGGTAAAATTTTAAAACAAGATGAAGTTTTATCCTAAATCAATAGTCAGAAGACTGAATGTTAATACTGATTCCCCACAATACTCAAAATTAGAGACACCCCGGGAAACTGACTCTCTATTCCAGGTGAGACAGAATGCTGCCTGCCATGGTCGATGACTTGGTTGGTATTTTAAGAGGAACATGAAGTCCCACCTACCAAGAACACCTCCCTCAGACGTCAAGTGCCCGTGTGCACGTGGGAACCGCCATGAGGGGGACCTCACGCGCGCCACCTCCTGGGGCGGAGCTCCGCCTGGGGGCCCCCCCACCTCAGGCGATGAGACAGGCACACCCGGCCCGGGAGTGAGCATGCTGTGATGAGGCCGCGACGGCAAGCCCCAGCCCAGCTGAGTTTACCTCAAACGGCTGTACTGAGCATGATTATCACACAAGGCAAGCGACGTCTGCGCCCAAGGCCCTCACAGAGAAAAGCAGAAACAGCACTCTCACCACGCACTGTCCTGGGACCTTAGATGCCCTCCTGGAGCCAGCCTAGTGCCCAGCACAGAGCCTGGCGCTCAACAGGCAGTTGAGGCGGGAGGGTAGCTCAGGAGCTTGGGATGAACAAACACGCACACGACCTGATGGAAGGCCCAGCAAGGACCCGCCGTGCTGCTCAGGAGCGCGGCTCAGCACTCTGTGCTCACCTGCGTGAGAGAAGCGTCTGAAAAAGAGTGAGAATACACACCTGCACCACTGAAGGGACCAGGAGCTAAGCGCCTGTTGCTGAGGGTGAAAGACGAGGCTGTAAAAGCTGGCTTGAAACTCGACATTCAAAAAACCAAGATCAGCTAAGATCACGGCATCCAGTCCCATCACTTCATGACATACAGATGGGGGGAAAGTGGAAACAGTGACAGATTTTATTTTCTAGGGCAGACAGTGACTGCAGCCATGAAATTAAAAGATGCTTGTTCCTTGGAAGAAAAACTACGACAAACTTAGACAGCATATTAAAAAGCACAGACATTACTTTGCAGGCAAAGGCCCATGTGTCTTTCCAGAAGGCATGGGTGGATGTGAGAGCTGGACCATAAAGAAGACTAAGCACTGAGTAACTGATGCTCTTGAGCGGTGGTGCCGAGGCCCTTGGACTGCAAGGAGATCGGACCAGTCAATCCTACGGGAACTCAACCCTGAATAGTCATTGGAAGGACTGATGCTGAAGCTCCAGTACTTTGGCCACCTGATGAGAAGAACTGACTCATTGGAAAAGACCCTGATGCTGGGAAAGATTGAAGGTGGGAGGAGAAAGGGATGACACAGGATGAGATGGTTGGATGGCATCACCGACTCGATGGACATGAGTTTGAGCAAGCTCTGGGAGATGGTGAAGGACAAGGAAGCCTGGTGTGCTACAGTCTCAGTTCAGTTTAGTCGCTCAGTCATGTCTGACTGTTTGTAACCCCATGGACTCTAGCCCGCCAGGCACCTCTGTCCATGGGGATTCTCCAGGCCAGAATACTGGAGTGGGTTGCCATGCCTTCCTCCAGGGGATCTTCCCAACCCAGGGATTGAACCCAGGTCCTCTGTATTGCAGGAAGATTCTTTACTGTCTGAGCCACAAGGGAAACCCAAGAATACTGGAGCGGGTAGCCTATCCCTTTCTCCAGGGGATCCTCTTGACCCAGGAATCAAACCAGGGTCTCCTGCATTGCAGGCAGATTCTTAACCAGCTGAGCTACCAGGGAAGTCCCAAATCAACTACACTTCAATCATTTTTTAAAAAACAGTTGATAAATATCACTGTTATGAGATTCACCAGCTGGTCCTTGTCCTAACATCCTCCTCCTGCCTCTTTCCTCTTCAGAGAGTGGCATCTAAGAAGCAAAATGAAAATGGAAAAATGCTTCCTTTAAAAAAAGGTCCTCAGATTTCCCTTTGGAGAGTTCAGGAGAAACATCTCAGCCACAGTCTGCATGTTAACACAGTGTGGACACTCAAAACTGGGAGCTCCAATGGCAAAATAATATTGAATATGCTTGGTTTTACTGCGAATCTTTAAAAAAGGCCCACAGTGGCCCAGGCGGAGGGCAGGCAGTCGGCATGGACATGAGGCAATTACTGGGCTCCTTTCCGGCCCCCAGACAGAGCAGGAACCAGGGGAACTGGGAGAGGCTGGGACAGGGCTTCACACAGGCGGGCTCGGATCTGGCCGCCCTGCAGCCCAGGGGCATCTGGAAACATCAGCACCGCTGGGGGCTCCCAGCATCGGTGGGAAGGGGCTGGGGGTGTCAGTCTGGCTGCGAGTGGACAGTTGTGCACACTTTGGACAGTGACCTGAGGAACTGTTCGAATGCATTTTCCTACAGAAACGAGAAGTCCAGGGCAGGAGCTACGGCCCAGCACCCTGACAAGACCGTCTCTGTGGGAGGACAGCTCAGGTTTCTATCTCGGTACCAAGGGCATATGAACTTTAGAGCAACAATTCGGAATGAGGAGAGTGTTAGGTCCTCCAGAGAAACAGAACCAGCAGGACAGATAAGGACACGTTATGATGAGATTCATTCCAAGAGGTGGCCCACCTGGAGACAGAGGCTGAGAGAGCCAGGATGGTGGAGGGGCCACTCAGTCCAGCCTGAGGGCCAGGGGGGCTGATGTCCAAGGCAGGAGGAGACGGACACCCCACTCACGCGAAGGGAGGAATCCACCCTTCCTTCAACCGTGTGCGGTTCCAGGCCCTCGGCAGTGGGGCGAGGCCCCCACGGTGGAAGGGCAGTCCTTCAGCTCACCAGCGCAGACGTCCCTCTCCTTGGAGACCCTCCCAGACACGCACAGAAACAGAGCTTCAGCAGGCATCTGGCCTCCCTCACCAGTCACAAGGACATAAAATTAATTATCACAGGAGCTGTCCTTAAGCTCTTCCTAAATATATAGTTTTACTTCTATCACGACTTCTGGAAGTCAGCACAGAAATAAAAATGGAATAAAATGGAATCAGCTCAGAACCCCAAATACCCCCCCACAACACTCTCCAGCCAAAAATGAAAATTACAACATCACAAAAAAGCAGCAGCCACAGACACTCGACTGCAAAAATCTGGAAGATATTTTCCTGTAACCACAGGACTAAAGGGTATAGACTGAGAAACAAATGGCGTAAACACGCACCACCCTTTGAAACAATGCAACTTTACAGGGCAGGACGGAGCCCCGGGCGCCCCAGCTTGGAAACACAGGACACAGGGCGGCTGCCGGACCCTCAGGGCCGTCTCCCCACCAGGACCTCGCTTCCCACATCAATGTGAGGCTGCAACTCCATCAGTAAACGGGTAGCTTGACAAAAACAAGAGAAGCAAATGGGCCCGGCTGATCCAGGAGACATCAACACACAAATTTCGGGGAAGGGGAGCGGCGCACAGAGAACAAGGCGGCCGTGCCCAGGCCGGAAGCGCCGACGCACCCAGCCCGCGAGCTCGGTGGGCCTGAGGCCGTGGGAAGCCCATCCTCAGGGCGCAGAACAGAGAACAGAGGACCGGAAAAGGCTGCTTTCTCTTTTCCAGGAAAACAAGGTCAAGACGTCTCAGAGAGAGGACTGGACTTCTCAACAGTGCGCGTTCCTGAGGAGAAACAGGGTGGGGTGGCCTCAGGAGTCCCTGTGACCTGACGGTCTGCGGGAGCGGACGGGGAGTGAACTGTGCTGCTCAGTATTCACGCTTTGCTGCTTCATGTAGGATTTCGAGTCTTATCAAAGAGTGAAGCGGAGAGAAAACAGTTGTTTCATGTCAGGTCCCACATATGCAAATATGTCTGTGTGGGACACGGCCCCGCACTGTGCTCAGCCACTCAGCCGTGTCCCATCTCTTTGCGACCCCATGGACTGCAGCCCACCAGGCTTCTCTGTCCATGGGGATTCTCCAGGCAGGAATACTGGAGTGGGTTGCCATGCCCTCCTCCAGAGGATCTTCCCTACCCAGGAATCGAACTGGGGTCTCCTGCATTGCTGGCTGATTCTTTACCAGCTGAGCCACCGGGGAGGCCCGTGGCCCCATGACTTGGGTGTAAATCCAGCCTGGAGGCAGGCAGGATGCCCCTGCCCAGGGCCGCGGATGCTCACGCAGCAAAGCCTCATCCCGGCTGGGGAGCAGAGGCTCCGTCCCGCTGAGGCCTCTTCCACCAGCGCAGATACAGTGAGTCTCGGTCCCTCAGAGGAAACACTGACGTGGAAGGACCAGCGACGCAAACAGGGCGGTTGGAGCTGGACACCAGAGCAACGAGGGTCTCGAAGCACCATGGCGATTGCGTGCAGAAGAAACTGGCCTGGGGCTCGTTTTCATTCGTAAATTTTCATCCAACCTGCTAATGTTTAAATTGTAGACCTAGTTTCCTTAAGTCTTTCAATATCTTATTTATCACATGTAGCACTCTAGTAGATTTTGACCATCACATGCAGAGTGACCTTCAATTTGTCTTGACTCCACTCATGATGAACAGATTGAAATCCCTTAGGCAATGATTTAAGATAATTTAAATTCTCTTAAAGTTATTGATCCATTTCAAATGTAATATATTACATTTCTTTAAATGACCAAAAAAACCCCAAAATGCTCCCAAGTTCTTAATTCTCAAAAATCTAATAAACTAAACTGTATCGATATGATGACTCTCAGTTCAGTTCAGTTGCTCAGTCGTGTCGGACTCTTAGCAACCCCATGAACCACAGCACGCCAGGCCTCCCTGTCCATCACCAACTACCGGGGTTTACTCAAACTCCTGTTTATCGAGTCAGTGATGCCATCCGTATCATCTCCCCTTCTCCTCCTGCCTTCAGTCTTTCCCAGCATGAGGGTCTTTTCAAATGAGTCAGTTCTTTGCATCAGATGGCCAGAGTATTGGAGTTTCAGCTTCAGCATCAGTCCTTCCAATGAATATTCAGAGTTTATTTCCTTCAGAATGGACTGATTGGATCTCCTTGCAGTCCAAGGGACACTCAAGAGTCTTCTCCAACACCACAGTTCAAAAGCATCAATACTTCGGCGCTCAGCTTTCTTTATAGTCCAACTCTCACACCCACACATGACTACTGGAAAAACCATAGCTTTGATTAGATGGACCTTTATTGGCAAAGTAATGTCTCTGCTTTTTATTATGCTGTCTAGGTTGGTCATAACTTTTCTTCCAAGGAGCAAGCGTCTTTTAATTTTATGGCTGCAGTCACCATCTGCAGTGATTTGGGAGCCTCCCCAAAATAAAATCTGTCACTGTTTCCATTGTTTTCCCATCTATTTGCCATGAAGTAATGGGACCAGATGCCATGATCTTAGTTTTCTGAATTTTGAGTTTTAAGTCAACTTTTTGACTCTCCTCTTTCACTTTCATCAAGAGGCTCTTTAGTCTTCACTTTCTGCCATAAGGGTGCTGTCGTCTGCATATCTGAGCTTATTGATATTTCTTCCCACAATCTTGATTCCAGCTTGTGCTTTATCCAGCCCACCATCTGTATATTAACTCTGCATATGAGTTAAATAAGCAGGATGACAATATACAGCTTTGATGTATTCCTTTCCCTATTTGGAACCACTGTTGTTCCATATCCAGTTCTAACTGTTGCTTCTTGACCTGCATACAGGTTTCTCAGAAGGCAGGTAAGGTAGTTTGGTATTCCCATCTCTTGAAGAATTTTCCACGGTTTGTTATGATGATGACTCTCAAGTCCTCTTGAAAATGCTGCTCAAAAACTTAGTGAAATTTTCTTATTTTTCTCAGATAAAAAGTCACAAGTCAAAAGTCAGTTCACATTTCAAATTAGAATCAGACACTTTAGTATAACAAAGTCCTTAAAACATTTACAAACACCTTAGAAAGTGAAGTCGCTCAGTCGTGTTCGACTCTTCATGACACCATGGGCTGTAGCCTGCCAGGCTCCTCTGTCCACGGGATTTTCCAGGCAATAGTCTTGGAGTGGATTGCCATTTCCTTCTCCAGGGGTCTTCCCAACCCAGGGCTCAAACCTGGGTCTCCCGCATTGTAGACAGACGCTTTACCATCAGCCACCAGGGAAGCCCACAACAAGCACCTTAAATACCACTTATCTTCTGATCATTCCTGAAGTTTTGAAAGTCTATTTAGCGTGCAGGCGTATGTACTTACCTCTATATTTAACTGTAATCACTGAAGAAACACTTTCTAATCTATAGTAAGTTGGAGCCACATTCTGGGGGAGCCAGCACACGTGTTATCACAGTCAATTTTAAATTAAAAGCTGGAACAATCAGTAAGCAAAGAGACAAAGATATGAAGGACAAAAACAGCGATTTACAAATGAGAAAAAAAAACCTGAATGTGTGACAGCATATGAAATAATATGTAGCCTCAAGGAAATTCAAATCAAAATAATGGGGTACTATTTCTTGATAATGAAGTTAACCAAATAATCAAAGTGTTAACAACTGATGCTGGTGGGGAAACCAGCAGCGCTTTGAAAAATGCTTTTCTGTATTTATCAGAATCCTTTCAAAGTTTCACTGTTTTACTCAGCACCACTGCTCCTGATAAACCTAGTTACAGAGAACACTGTGTTTACAGAGATGCACATCAACACGCTAACGTCAAGAACAATTCAAGTGTCCATTATGAAAGTATCACTATCTTAAAGCAAAATAAGAATTTTCCAGATTTCCGTCCCTTTACTCCCTCCTTCTCCAGACGCCCGCTGGCCCGAGGCAGGGAGGGCAGAGGCCACGGCCCCGCCACACATCCCGTGACTGCTCCTGGTCCTTCCTCCGCTGGGTCTAAGCCACGCCTGGAACTGGACTCCACCTGAGTCTTGTCTCTCTGCATAAACAGTCTGAGGTCTCTCGTATTCCTACTCTATTTCTTGGGTAATGCTAGTGACGTAGTTAAGTGCAACCCAGGAAAGGTGGAAAGAGCAAAGCAGGATTTTCCATAATAAACCCCACATAGCACAGAAATGGAAAATGGAAAATAAATACCTAGTTAATACCCTAAATATCCACTGTCAGTAAGAAAGGGCTTTTATGTCACCTTTCATCCATGCTGTATTTCATTATGTTATAACTGACATCAGGTAAAATGGGCGCTGTGATATCAACGTAAGATACCTTTGAAGACACGAAGTAAAGCTGTGTCTGTGACTGCTGTGCATTCCAACAGACGTCCCCCACCTCTGTCTTCACATGCAGCGGCTCCTCTGCGGCCCCTGGCACGTTTCCCCACCTTCCTCCCTGTGGGGCCACAGACCCGCTCCCTGCAGCCCGCACGCTCACTCTCCTGCCTCCTTTTGATCTCCGGTTTGAATACCCTGCATCGTTTTGCTAGAAATCATACTCTTGCTTTGCTGCCATCGTAGCTGGGATAGATTAACTGTGAAGTTCGTCTCCAGCTCAACACTGAAGTATCTTAAGACAAACACACCACCTTCTAGAGACCCGAAGCTGACCAGCCGCCCTCTGGCCCACCCTGGGCCTGGCCACCCGGCTCAGCCACGCGTCCTGGCAGGACCGCAGGGGCAGCGTCCTCACAGCCCCTCGGGGCTCGGCCGCCCTGTGGAGGCCCCAGCCCCCGTGAGCTCGCAGGACCCCCATCACTGCCGGAGCCTTTTGCCTGAGCCACACGCACTGTTGGAAACATTTCATCAGTACAAGTACAAGCTTCTTCCAAAAGACTCACGAGTATTTGACACCTGAGCAACATCAATAACGAAAAAGTCTACTCTGGGACCATATCTAGCAACTTACTCCAAGGGACTCAAAACTTTAATTTTTGAAAGGGGATAATATCTCTCTCAATTAAAATTAATTTACAAAGGAAAAAGCTAGCCATGGGATCTGTCTCCTGACATCCCCCAAAGCTATGCAGCGTCCCTGGAACAAAGCTGGCACCACCCCGGGAGTCCTCGTCTCCTTCCTGATCAGGAGATGCGGAGGCTAGCGCCCACTTTGCTAATGCTTGTGAATGCGCCCTGAAACAGGTCTGCGGAGCCCGCCAGCCGCGCCCCCAAGTCCAGCACGGTCTTGGGCCTGACCAGCACCAGGGCCACCACGGAGCAGCCAGTGTGGAGCAGACAAGCAGAGACTCCAACAGAGGGAGGTCGGGAGCGAAAGGTGGAAGCCGCACCCGACACGATGCCTGGGGTCCTGCTCGCCCTCTGCACTGCAGCAAGACCACTCACTCTTTCCGGGTTGGGTTGCAACAGACGTTACTTTGTCTTAATCCTTTCTCCTAATCAAGATTCTTTAAATTCTGTGGCTCTCCCTCTCCCTCCACGTTCTTTTCTGGGGAATTTCGAAATCCATTCCTCACTTGCTCTGTACCTGCTTCCCTCCTACCATCTTCCTGTCCACCAAGATCTCCTTATTTTCCTACATTTCCGTCGGAGCAAATGTCCATTGGCACAGAATGACAAATACTTTCACTGTAAAATGAAAAACCCTCCATTTCTCTTCCTCCCCAGTAAAGGTCGATTTTCAAAGTTCATTTCCCTTCACTCAGTGGGAACTAGCATGTAAACTTAAATATGATAAAATTCTAAAATTCTCCCCAAACACAGTCTGACAGATACAACAGCTATGCCATGAGACTTGTGTGGAACAGAGGAAACCGCACCTGAGCAGCGACTGGGCTGAAGGCCACGGCGGTGACTGTGCTGGCGTGTCCTGCGAGTCTGCGGGAGAAAGTGCTGGAGCTGGTTTCGTACACGTACGCCTGGAAGACAGAATGCACAGATGCTGTGTTGCAGATGCGAATAACCTGCAAGGAATCGTGCAAGCAGAAGCAAGTTCCCCAGCTGATTAAGCATCAGAGCCACGTGAGGGGCAGCTGACGACACACTGCGTAAGCCACGGAAGTGATGTGAAACGTGCGTTTCTCTTTCCCCTTTGAGACAGTTTGTCATCTTCACGAATTTGCATCATACTTCCTATTTTCTGCCATGAGCCTCCACAAAACCCTGTGAACAGTTTTAAATATATGCTCATGTGTGAGGATTAATTTTAAGTAAACGGTTTTCTATTTCAACCTTCTCTGGAAGTCCTAAATTGAGTGGGAAAATCTGTTTTATTGCCCTTTTCCATAAACTGGAGAAAGAAATGTCTATACTTTGCTTCTTATTAATCAGCTTGGAGTTGGAGCAATTCAAACATTTAGAATTTTCTCCAAGCAGTTGATGAAAAGAAAAGCAAAGACATACATTCCTCTCTAATTGTATTACTATATTAAAAGGTATATAGGTGGAGTCACCACTGAATGCTGCATTTTAGGGATAAACTCTGGCTCCCAGGGGTGGGAGAACAACTCTAATTATTAAGCAACAAAATGTGCCAACAAGTATTATCTAAACTCCACTGATAATTAAGACAAGTGCCATATTGCAGGAGAAAGACCTCAAATTTGATTCCTTTTCTCCAAAAAAAATCAACTTTAATGTACCAATGAGTCCTTCACATTTAGACTTCCCAAGAGATTCTGTCATTGACTAAACAGTGGAAGGACTGATGCTGAAGCTTAAACTGCAATACTTTGGCCACCTGATGCAAAGAAGTGACTCACTGGAAAAGACCCTGATGCTGGGAAAGATTGAAGGCAGGAGGAGAAGGGGTCGATAGAGGATGAGAAGGCTGGATGGCATCACCGACTCAATGGACCTGAGTTTGAGCAAGCTCTGGGAACTGGTGATGGGAAAGGGAAGCCTAGCATGCTGCAGTCCATGGGGTTGCAAAGAGTCAGACATATCTGAATAACTGAACTGAACTGAAACAATGGTGTTGCAATAAAGTCTACACATAGATGTTTATATATTCTGAACTAAAGTGGAGAAGTAAAATGTCTGCCTTTTCCTCCTGCCCCAAAGATGCATTTGTTTGTAACGAATATGTTTACTTAACTCTAAGACTTCTCAGGTAGCTACTGGGGTGAGACAGGAAGACAACTTGAGAATATTCATTTCTAACAGTTCCCAGGGGAGACCCCACTCTGAGAACCCAGGGCGAGAGTAGCCATGACACCTGTGTATCTCTGGCCGCAAAGCCCTTCACAGCTCTCCCATCAAGCACAGCTGGCCAGGGTGAGTGTGTGTGAAATGGCTGACACTTCACACACTACTGAGGAAGCCAAGCCGTGAAGCGAGCAAGCCGCGAGCACAGCCACCAGACGTCCACACTGAGATTTCCGACTGCTTCTCTGACACCACCCTTTCTAAAGGGTCCCTGGAGCCCCACAGATGCTTCAAACCATCCGGGGTGTTTCTCGTCCACATGGTGAGGGGCGCTCTCATCAGTTCTGCAGGCTTCTTGGAATCAGAGCTTCCTCTTGTCTGCTGTTCAGATGGAGTGACCACACCTCCGCCGCATCTATTATTTCCAACTATAAGATACCGAGGTTAATGATGAAAGCAAACACTCAATGAACCTAATTGGATATCAAATTCCTCATGCAACCCTCTCTAGAATCTTACAGAAAAATATAGTTATTGTCCCAATTCTACAGGCAAAGAAACCAGAGTTGGAGGTGGGCGCTCTTCCCAGATCCTGCGGCTGCAGGAGCTGAAGCCAGGTTGGACGCCACAGCTGCCTCACGCCAGCATCTGGGCTCCCCGCAGGAGCAGCCCTGCGAGGCCTGTGCGGGTCTTCTGGAGCTCCCACCTCCTTCTGCATGTTCCACATCGTGCGTCATCTGTGATGTGTCACTTGTCGCCCTAACTGTAGGTTGTGTGCACATGTGTGTGCATGTGTGTGAACATGTGTTTATATCTGTGTGCACATCTGTGCACGTGCTGCGTGCACACACATATACCCCATGTGTGTACATTTGTGCATATACATGTGTGTACATCTGTGTGCATCCGTGTCTACATCTGTGTGCACGTGTGTGTGCCTGGGTGCATGTGTGTGGACATTTGTGTGCATGTGTGTGCGTCTCTGTGTGCATATGTCTACATCTGTGTGCGCATGTGTGTGTACAGGTGTACATGTGTGTGCACATCTGGGTGCATGTGTGTGCATGTCTGTATATTCTGTGTGCTCGTGTGCATGTATGTATGCACATCTGTGTGCATGTACGTGCGTGTGTGTGCAGCTGAGTGCACAATGGGTGCACCTGTGTGTGTGGGAGCACGTGCATGTGTGTCTGGATGCCCCTGTGTGTGTGTGTGTGTGTCTGGGAGCACGTGCGTGTGTGTCTGGGTGCCCCTGGGTGCATGGGTGTCTACATCTGTGTGCACATGTGTGTGTGCAGGTGTACATCTGTGTGCGTGTGTGTGTGTCTGGATGCCCCTGTGTGTGTATGTGTGCGCCTAGATGTGTCTGTACATGTGTGTGCACGTGTGTGCATACCTGGGTGTGCGCCTGGGTGTGGACATGTGTGTGCGTCTGGGTGCAATGTGTGTCTGTGTGTGTGCATGTGTGTATGTCTGGGTGCGTGTGTACACACCAAACATTTGGTGCTCGGTTGTTCAAATGGTATAGCTGCCTTGGTAGCTTCCAACAAAATTAAACCTATACCAGCCTTCTGACCCAGAAATCTCTCATTTATTTACACCCAAAATAAATGAAAACAGATGTCCATAGCTGCTGTTAGCAACTTTCTTCAGAAAAGTTAACCATACAGCTGCTTTGTGACCTGGCTATAAATACGTCAATAAAACTGTAATTTTTGGAGGCACACACACAGTGTGCCCTCCTTACGGATGAGCTCCATTCCAAGTGTGCATTCAGAAGTTCCATTTGCTCGTAAGCCCAATAGTCAGCCAAGGCACCCAGACAACATGACCAGCTGTGCAGTGCTGCATTGCAATAGGTTTATAACACTTTTCACACAGATAATACATAAAAACAAATACAAATAAAGAAAACATTTTTAGCCTTACGGTGCAGCACCTGAAAAAGTACAGCAGTACCAGCTACATTGCCGCTGCTTTCACACTTGCTCCTAGACATTCTGGACGTGAAATGAAGATAATGGACTACTCTGTTCTATACAGTAAAGTGCACACGAGCACAGCCACTGGTAGAAGACGCACACACGCAGCAGTGCACACCTGACATGTGAACCGACTTGTGTGACTGGACTTGCCAGCACACACTCGCATCTTTGAAAGTTCACACCCTGAAGGTTTGTATAAGGCATTTGCTGTATTGCCCATTACTACGCATATGCTGTGCGCGCACACACACACACACACACACACACACACACACACCCTTTAGATTCCAGGCTCTGGAGCATGGGAGCCGCAGATTTCTGGTCACCAAGGACATCTCCACAATGCAGCTTAAAGGACTGAAAACCACGAGGACCAACTGAAGTGAGACTGCTCTTCGAGTAGCAGGTGTTCAGGGGAAATCAGCTGCTGCTTGTAAGTTTCTAAGGTTGAGACAGGGAGGCCTGGCGTGCTGCGATTCATGGGGTCGCAAAGAGTCAGACTTGACTGAGCAACTGAACTGAACTGACTGAAGGTTAAGACAGCCAGGTCTTCAGGGGACGCCAAGCAGCTGCCATACTCAGGAAACAGGAAGAGGCCGGCATCAGAGAGTGACGTGTTTTCAACTTGTGATGCACGAACAGCTCAAACCGTGGCTGAATTTGCAACAGAAGATGCAAGAAGAAGAGGAGTCAGAGAACAACTAGACACGTGTCTAAAGAGAAGCAGCCAGAGCAGAAGGTTTCAAGAGATGATAAGGCGGCAGGGAAAGGAGGCCTGGGCAACGGGGCTGATGTCAGGAGGCTCAGTGTGATGCGTGACAGACACGAGCACAAAGGTAAGTTACGCGCAAGCTTACGGCCCACGCCTACGTTAGTATTTCAAAGGCCCAGAGAACTCGCCTGTGGGCTAATGGAAAACAGGCCAAGGAAGAGACTGGAAGTTCCCCGACATAACAGTGCCTGGAAGGTCAAGAGTGGGTGCACCCAGGCAGCTGCAGCGCCCGCCCGCAGAGAGAGAGGCAGCCTCTGTGTGCTCCCTGCCCTGACGGACGACGGACCAGGGCGAGCACAGGCACAGGGCTGGAGGGCTGACGGCCAAGGGAGCTCCGAGAACCCGCACACAGGGCTCGAGGCCTGAGTTCCTGTGTTAGTCAGCTTCTGCCACAGATTCTCTCTCGTCGAAAAGCCCTTCCTGAGACTCGCCATGTTTACCTAAATCCAAATGGGAACTAACACTGGCTTGTGTCGGCCTGGAATCTCAAAATGCACGTAAGACGACCCTGTGGTATTCACTGTGAAGCAAATTCTAAGAGTCATCTAAGAAACAGGCTTCTGTGATGAAAATGGTTTTAAATGGAACATATCCTTTAGGACTTTCCTGTGGATAATGATCCACCTGCCGACGCAGGGGACACGGGCTCGATCCCTGGTGTGGGAGGGTTCCGCATGCCACCCGTGTGCCACAGCCACCACAGGCTGTGCGCCCAGAGCCCGGGCTCTGCAGGGAGACGCCTCTGCAGGGAGACGCCGCTGCAGGGAGACGCCTGTGCAGCAGAGTGAAGGGCAGCCCCCGCTCGCTGCAAGCAGAGGAGGCCCACGCATCAAAAAATAAACACACTTGAAAAGAGAAAGAAGGGAAAACAAAGAATGAACAGAGGGAACAAACAGAAAAAAATAATTTAATAAATAAATGAAACATCTCTTTTCACCCAGAAGGTTCCTGAGTCAACAACAACAGCAGTTTGCAGCTCCCAATATCAGAAATATTTTATTAGATACGTACTTATCACGAGCTGTACTTCCACACAGTGGCAACCAACCAGTCCAAAGGACAAAGTGTACTTTATGTAAAGAGTGGAAAAGTAACAAGGAATTCTGCAACTGACTCAATTTTATTACAATCCATGGCAAGAACAAAATGTTTTAATTAGAGGTAATAACAGTTATTGATTCATGAAGCAACTTCTCCCCATCAAAGAGAAATAAGTGTGAGCTAAAATGGGCTAAGAAAATAAAATAAACTGAGATGAAACCTGGATAGAGTAAATGTTACTCTGAAACTAAATCAATCCCTGGGAAGAGGGGTGAGGAAAAATGAAGCAACATTTTTCAGGCAGAAAGATGAGGATGTGGCAGAAACTGCAGGGGTGCTGGGACAGTACTGCTCAAAAATATTTTCACAAAAAGCGTGAGGGACTGAATGTCCTGCTGAGAACAACCAGCGTGAGGGACTGAATGTCCTGCTGAGAACGACCAGCGTTTTGCAAACAGGACCAGACCAGCTCATTAGAACTGTTTTGTAACTCTGTTGAACCGTGTCCGTGAAGACGAAGCATCTTTCATTCTTTCATCTCACAGGATTCTAACGTGTGTCCTTCGTTTTCCCTTTCCCTGAATTAACCCCACAGAAGAAAAAAAGAGCTGCAGACAGAAGTGAATTCTGTATTTCTGAAGCTTCATCACAAACATATGGCCCACGGGGAAATCAGCTGTCAAACTATGGACACTTACTTTGCTTTTTAAAATATTTCCAAAAATGATATTTCTCAGAACTGTGCACATTTCTTCAGATCACAGAATTTTTATTAAAAAAAAAAATCTTTTCTCAGAAGACCAAAATAGTCAAGGGTTAATACAGAGCCTCATTTAAAATCTCACTGAGGCAGAAACGCAGCCTGCACCCAGAAAGGAGTGGAGAGTTTGTTAGAAAATGCTGGTGGGCTCTCTCATCAGGCCTGAGGCAGACACACAGCCTCCTTCTCCTCTCATGGGTCCCCACCAAGCCCGGACAGCAAGAGCCGTCACGAACAAGGCTACAAGCTCCTCTCAAGAGACAGACACGCAGAGCACTGGGCGGCCCTGACTGCGGGTCCGACCGTCGGTGTCGCCCACCCAAGGGGGAGGCAGCCCCACTGGTCTGGAAGCAACTCCTGATCAACGTGGTTTCCAATAACTGCTCCGTGTCCCTCGGCCGCTGTGGACCTGTGATCAAAGATGCAGCTAACTGTCTGCAGGCGCCCGTCGGTCCGCGCCTCCATTCTCACTCCTCTGAAAGGGGCCCACAGTGGATGGCGGGGCCATGGCGTCGGTGGGTCCCGAGGAAGTCGTCACGGCGCAGTCACAGCTTTCTGCACAGATTCAGGTGGCGCTTCTGAAACACAGCCACGCACACGTGCCGCCTCCTCTTCCCTACAGACCGCGCGCTGCGGCAGACGGAAGCCCACGGAGCAGAGAACCGGCGGTTCCCTTTGGTGCAGAGAAGAGCAGCACACAGATGAGGCGTCCCGCAGCCGAGCACCCCTTCAGCGCCCGGCCCTCGAGGAGGCCGCCAGGGGCTCCTGCCAAGCTGAAGCCAAGCTGGTCCACATCAAGGACCGCTCCCAGTGCCCGTGTGTGGCCTTGCACTTGGAAGTTTTTCAAATATGTGCAAAAGTACAGAGAATTATGCAAGGAGCGACACACATACACGGCCCAAATACAACATTATCAAGATTTGCTATACTTGCTCCAAGTACCATATCCTTTTCTCCTTTTCTTTCTAGTTTTTGGGGTTAAAAGGTATGTAGTATTTTGAAGCAAACTGCAAAAATGAGTCCTATGTATTTTGTAAGCATTTAAAAACACGGGCATTTTATACTAACTGTACTGCCATTTCTACATCTCAAAGAATAATAATTCGCTGATATTCACTACCCTGTAAACACCAATGCCTTCCCCAAGCATTCGCAAATGTCTTTCAACAATTATGTGGGGTCAATAGGGATCCAGTCGAGATCTGTACATTGCTCTTACGTCTCCCTGTTTGGGAGCAATCCTTCCCTGCCTGCCTCTTTTTCACGCCATATTCTTGTTGAAGGAACTGGACCAGTGTTCTGAAGGATGGTCCGTATCTAGGATCTGTCTGTCTGCTTCTTTGTGCGCCCTTTCAGTGTGTTCCATTATCCTGTGTATTTTCTCTTAAGCCAGAAGTTACCTACAAAGACTCGGTTAGCTCCGGGCTCCCCTGCTATCACAGGACTACCTCCTGGCGCAGGCTAGCGCGGCAGATCCCTTAAAGCAGCCTTAGTGACACAGACTGACATCTCAGCGGCTCCATGCTCAGTGACGCCAGTGGTGGCCCTGGGAGAATTTCCCGTGAACCTTGTCTTTAATCGCACTGACGACGTTTAGCATAAGGCCGCCCTCTTCACAAGGCTCGTGGACGCAGTGCGGCAGTGCTGACCTCAGGCGCCACGCTTACAGCAGAGCCCAGGCTTGCTGGTCCTGCATAACCACCGCCTGTGCCCCTGCCCAGAGTCTCCCACCGCACCGCGCTCCTGGGCCCCTCTCCACTGTCTGCCTCTGTGAGTCTGCGTTGGGTTCCTCACTGGACTAGGGTCCCACAGTACCCATCCTTCCACGGCTGGCCTCTCACACCTCGCGTGTGACTGCTGTTTAATGTCATTACGATGTGGCAGCCTCAGAGCACCGGCCCACAGTCACGATTCTGTCCTAACAGGCAGCAGTATCAACTGTGTCCCCAAGAACGAGTGCAGAACCTTCACCTGAAGACCAACACACCGCCACGGAGCACATACGTGTCTGTCTGCAGCACCACAAGCCGCGAATCGGCCGCAAGGGCTGAAAGCAATTCCACACGGGTAGCAGCGGCTTGGATGGCCTTCAAAACGGCGCTCACACCTACAAGGAAGGAAGAACAGCAAGAGAACAAAGGATTTCTCAATTTTTAACATAAATTACGAGGAAGATACTGACTTGTCTTCGCAAAAATGAGCAAACCAACAGCGAAACAACATCTTTATTGTGAGGATGTTCAATAGTAAGTGAGGATTATTGATAATAAGTGGTGAGGCAGGTTATTCTGAAGACCCTCTAAAAATAATGAACATGCTTTTAACATCATAAACGCACAAAATTAACATTAAATAAACTTTTTATATGTGAGAAGTATACAAAGTCACACAGGATAGAGACAGAAGGTTTATGCTTGTTTAGTGAATGAAGAAGAAAACAGGCAGTCTGCTACTATTGTACTTACAAACACGCACATCACACACACAGACACAGAAACAAGTGAAAGCAGTTGTTCTATTTTGTTAGATACAGTCTATACTCAGCGTCTGTCTGCCAAAACTATCAGAACACTTTAAGGAACAGAACTACGTGTGTGTGTGTGTATCACTGTGTGTGTATATATTTGTGTACATATATATATACACACACACATCTCACTGTTACACGTATGCACCCCTGTGTGTGTGTACACATACTTTGTATACATGCATATACACGCACATCTAACAGTAACATGTAGGTGTCACTGTGTACATATATGTTTAAATACAAATGCATGCACGCCTCGCTGTTACATGTGCTCCTTACAGTGTGCGTGCATGCTTGCACACGTACATACGCATCTAACTTGCACACACGCACACTCTAGTCTAACAGTGAAGTGATCAGTTAACTTCCTGTCTATTTCCAGCAATCAGAGGCCACACGTCACATGTAGCAGAAGAAAGACCAGTATCTGCCTCTGTATCATTCCAAACTGTGTATAAATCAGACTCTTCTTAGTCAGTGTGAACAGATTCACCACAACCTTGTCATACTTGGAAAAACAAGCTCAAGTGGAGTTTACCACGAGCTTTAATTAAAATGCACTCTCTGTGGTCTGTCCAGCCTCACCCCCAGCTGCAACCCAAAAAGCAGAGGGAGCCACACCTCAGGGTCCTCAGGTCCCAGAGCTTTATCCCGTCACCAGTGGCTGCAGTTGCAAAAAGATCATAAGCCTGGGATTGCTGGGCTGCGAATGATGACCCCTGTAATTATGAGGGAAAATCAGGCATATGTTTACAGGTTTAATTAATAAACATTACCCTAACCATATCTAACAACACTGAATC
>SJYB01007079.1:0-25287 GCA_006408585.1 Antidorcas marsupialis
CAATATGCCAGCAAATTGGGAAAACTCAGCAGTGCCCATGGGCCTGGAAAAGGTCAGTTTTCATTCCAATCCCAAAGAAAGGCAATGCCAAAGAATGCTCAAACTACCGCACAATTGCACTCATCTCACGCGCTAGGAAAGCCGTGACAAAGGGTGGTGACAGGGAAGGAGGGAGGCAGGCGGCTGGCTTACCCAGGTCCCCTGCCCCCTGTCCCCAGTGGTCCCGCCTGAAACCCCTCAGTATCAACCCTGGAAGACACACATTTTCAACAAGACATGTCAAGGTTTAGAAGACACAGTTCCCTCTCTTTTTCAAAATGACCGTGGGAGTAGATTTATTTTTATTTCAGAAGTCCTTTGGATGAAAATAAAATAGTTTTTCAAAAAATTTACTGTCATAAAATGTGTTTTTTGCTCCGACTTAAATTTTTAGCATCTTTTTTCATTTTTTCTTGAAATGTAGGCAACATACAACATTGTATTCATTTCAGATGTACAGCAGAGCTTTGACATTTATTTACATCATGAATCGGTCGTCACTGCAGGTCCAGGCACCGCGTGCCACCTGAGTCATTACANAAGGTCAGTTTTCATTCCAGTCCCAAAGAAAGGCAATGCCAAAGAATGCTCAAACTACCGCACAATTGCACTCATCTCACGCGCTACGAAAGCCGTGACAAAGGGCGGTGACAGGGAAGAGGGAGGCAGGCGGCTTACCCAGGTCCCCTGCCCCCTGTCCCCAGTGGTCCCGCCTGAAACCCCTCAGTATCAACCCCGGAAGACACACATTTTCAACAAGACATGTCAAGGTTTAGAAGACACAATTCCCTCTCTTTTTCAAAATGACCGTGAGAGTAGATTTATTTTTATTTCAGAAGTCCTTTGGATGAAAATAAAATAGTTTTTCCAAAAATTTACTGTCATAAAATGTGTCATATATACAAGCTGTTTTTTGCTCCGATTTAAATTTTATCATCTTTTTTCATTTTTTCTTGAAATGTAGGCAACATACAACATTGTATCATTTCAGATGTACAGCAGAGCTTTGACATTTATTTACATCATGAATCGGTCGTCACTGCAGGTCCAGGCACCGCGTGCCACCTGAGTCATTACACCGTTGACTGTCTGNCATTTCAGATGTACAGCAGAGCTTTGACATTTATTTACATCATGAATCGGTCGTCACTGCAGGTCCAGGCACCGCGTGCCACCTGAGTCATTACACCGTTGACTGTCTGCCCTGCGCAGGGTGTTACGTCCCCGTGACCTGCTTTGTAACTGGACTCTGTCCCTCTTAATCCTCTCCACCTTTGTCACTCATTCCTGTCCCTCCCTGTCCCTTCTGGCAAGTCCACAGGAAAGTGAAAAGACAGCCTGTCTGCCTTTCTCCGTCTGACTATTTCCCTGCTGCCACACCCTGTATGTCCATCAGCGTGGCTGCAAGTGGCAAGGCTTCATCCTTCTCTGCGGCCGAGTGAAGTCCACCACTGATGTCCTGACAGATACAGGTGTACTCTCTACCGGCTCCTCGGCCCATGGGCATTTGGGCTGCTGTTGTAAGCAATGCTGTAAAGAACACTGGAGTGTGGATGCCTCTCAGAATTACCGTTTCCATTTTCTTTCATGTAAACGTCCACCAGTGGAATTCTGGGCCCGGTTCAGCTTTTGAGGCCCTCCTGCTGTTGCGCATGGCGACGGCACCATTTACCTCCACACAGGGCATGGAGGGTTCCTTTTCTCCGAGTCCAACCTGGAGAGACTGACTGATCTTCCCTTACTGACATGTACGCTGCTGTTTCTTATTATTTTATGTCTACAATTGCAGTTTTTCCTGATCTGCATGCAGTTCCAGTCAGTGGGGCTTCCAAAGGGATAAAAAATGGGCAAGTGATCAGCCTGTTGAAGTCCAGCACCGTTTCTTATCACATAGGATCTTAGGCTGACAGGACTGAGCTGGGAACAGCAGCCCCTCTTAAATAATGATCATGGCTTTGTTGAGGGACTTTCTTAATATTGCAATAATTCCTCTTCTCTGATCGCCACGCCCGCCCCCTATCTTACATGCACATTTATTTATTTATGTATTTCCTTGGAAATATAGAGTGGTGTGTATGTGTGTGTGCTATAGAAATTTTAACATTTACTGACTTACTATGTTAACGTTCTAACATTTACTGACTTACAGTGCTTTTAGAACTATTTTAATATGGCATATAAACAATGCATTATCTCAAGTACTCCATAAAATTCCACTGTTTTACTTATCTATTTGCCAGATAAATAAAGGATACTTCTATAGTTTGTCTATGATGCTTTGCTGCCATAGCAACATTGTGATGAAATCCTCTTTCACCTTTTCTCCTTGTGGATGCCTGAAGAGCATCTTTGTAAATTATTCAGAATTTACTGATAGACAGTAAGTCTTGTACAAAATTTATTCTTGTTGTTCATCCTTCCCAGTTTTTTTCACATTAAAAACATCCAAACTCAGCCTTCATATCTGTCTCCTAAACAATCATTTTGCTTGCCCAGCGATCTTCATGCCTGTTACTGCCACTTTCAAATCACTATACTTCAGCATTTCACATGAGGGAACTCTGATCACAAAATGAGTCAGTGCAGCAAATAAAGAACAATGGGAAGCTCTCTGCAAATTTATTCCAAAGAAGGACATGCATTTCGAATGCGGGGAATTAGTGACCGTTTTGTGAACAGGCTTCAGAATATGGAAGCTTAACTCCTTTTCTTAAGTGGCCAGTGATTTGAACTGAGGAAACGGAGCCCAAACGTGGCACTGCTCTTTGAACATGTCGCCGTGCTGTGCGGCAGGGTTTGATGTGGCGCGTGGCCGCGGGGCTGGGGAGGACAGAGTTGTCGCTGCCTGGGCTGACAGTGACCAGTGCTGAGGCCACCAAGGTTCCCCGGGCTTCCTGTGCAGCGGGCCGGAACCCGAGTGTCCTCTGGCCACAGGCCCTCAGCATCCTCCTGAGCTCAACGCCAGTCTCACCCCATTTTACAGATGAGGAGGTGGAGGCCTGTGTATCCCAGAGCTGGTGAGCGGAGCGGGACCTGGGGCTGGAGCAGTGAGTGACCTCAGCCAGAGCCCCGCGCCCTGTCCCTGCGCCTGAGCAAGGAGGTGCGGCTCTCATTCCTTGAATGTCGATTTCAAAGATGAAGTCCTAACTCCTACTTTGGACAATTGCTACAATGACTAATCTGTAACATGCCTGGTGTTATCTGAAACATAAACAGGACTCAATAAACTCACTACAGTTACTACAAATTCCCTCAATTGCTATAATGATCAGTCATCTCACAGACTGAAGAGGCGCCATCAGAGGCAGCGCAGTGCTAACCCGACCCGGGGGGCGGCCACAGTGTCTCCACGCCGGCGTGCTCGCCCTCCCTGCAGAAAGTGCTGGAGCGGAACAAAGCCTCCACCCACAGCGGCGCCAGGGCCTGCTCTCAGTGGGCTCTGTGTTACGCTGTGTATTATGATACTTCTGCTAATTTGTACTTCAGTGAACTACAGTGTGAGGACTCAGTAGAAGAAAGTGTCATTTGCTTTAGCAAAAATTAGTCTCTGGCATTGGAGAAGGAAATGGCAGCCCACTCCAGTGTTCTTCCCTGGAGAATCCCAGGGACGGGGGAGCCGGGTGGGCTGCCGTCTGTGGGGTCGCACAGAGTCGGACACGACTGACGCGACCAGCAGCAGCAGCAGTCTCTGGCACACAACCAGGCACAGAAAAAGATCCATTTGGTGTGAGATTTGCACATGGATTTTGCTAATAGGAACGCACAGACTACGTATTAGGGCTCCTCCCATGTTAACGAAAGTGATTCTTACTCCCTGTGCGCAAAACGCCTACTGCATTACGGTTGGAACTCAGAAAGGCAGCTTGTTCTGAAAGACTTGGCAAGCTTACATGCAGAGCAACGCCCCACAGAGACAAGATCTTCTTACCCTGGAGATCTTTCAGTTCGGTTCAGTTCAGGCGTTCAGTTGTGTCTGGCTCTTCGTGGCTGCACGGGCTGCAGCACGCCAGGCGTCCCTGTCCATCACCAGCTCCCAGAGCTTGCTCACAGCCGTGTCCACTGAGTCGGTGACGCCATCCAGCCATCTCATCCTCTGCCGTCCCCTCCTCCTCCTGCCTTCAGTCTTTCCCAGCCGTCAGGTCTTTTCTCATGAGTCAGCTCTTCACATCAGGAGGCCAAAGTACTGGAGCTTCAGCTTCAGCATCAGTCTTTCCAGTGAATATTCAGGACTGATCTCCTTCAGAATGGACTGGTTGGATCTCCTTGCAGTCCAAGGGACTCTCAAGAGTCTTCTCCAACACCACGGTTCAAAAGCATCAATTATTTGGTGCTCAGCCTTCTTCACAGTCCAGCTCTCACATCCGTACATGACCACTGGAAAAACTACAGCTTTGANACTGATCTCCTTCAGAATGGACTGGTTGGATCTCCTTGCAGTCCAAGGGACTCTCAAGAGTCTTCTCCAACACCACGGTTCAAAAGCATCAATTATTTGGTGCTCAGCCTTCTTCACAGTCCAGCTCTCACATCCGTACATGACCACTGGAAAAACTACAGCTTTGACCAGATGGACCTTTGTTGGCAAAGTAATGTCTCTACTTTTTAATATGCTGCCTAGGTTTTTCATGGCTTTTCTTCCAAGGAACAAGGATCTTTTAAATTCATGGCTGTAGTCACCATCTGCAGTGATTTTGGAGCCCAAAAAATAAAGTCTGACACTGTTTCCACTGTTTCCCCATCTATTTCCCATGAAGTGGTGGGACCGGATGCCATGATCTTCGTTTTCTGAATGTTGAGCTTTAAGCCAACTTTTTCACTCTCCTCTTTCACTTTCATCAAGAGGCTTTTTAGCTCCTCTTCACTTTCTGCCATAAGGATGGTGTCATCTGGATATCTGAGGTTATTGATATTTCTCCCGGCAGTCTTGATTCCAGCTTGTGCTTCCTCCAGCCCAGCGTTTCTCATGACGCACTCTGCATAGAAGTTAAATAAGCAGGGTGACAATATACAGCCTTGACGTACTCCTTTTCCTATTTGGAACCAGTCTGTTGTTCCATGTCCAGTTCTAACTGTTGCTTCCTGACCTGCATACAGGTTTCTCAAGAGGCAGGTCAGGTGGTCTGGTATTCCCATCTCTTTCAGAATTTTCCACAGTTTGTTGTGATCCACACAGTCAAAGGCTTTGGCATAGTCAATAAAGTAGAAGTAGATGTTTTTCTGAAACTCTCTTGCGTTTTTGATGATCCAGCAGATGCTGGCAATTTGATCTCTGGTTCCTCTGCCTTTTCTAAAACCAGCTTGAACATCTGGAAGTTTTCAGTTCACTTACTGTTTGTTCTTTAATTGCCTGGTAATATTTTAGAACTGATTTTAAGTATAACCTTTTGAAAGTCATTTTACCCAATTTCCTTGGTTAAAATGGTGGAAAATATAGAAAGGACTGAACTGCAGTTTTCTTGAGCTAGAAATCACTTTCAGATTGATTTTTAAATGTTGGGTTCCTGCGAAGCACAGTCATTTCTTAGCATGCTGCTTACATTTTGCATTTGAATGCGTTAAGGTGAGTGGGGAGGAGGGCTGCTTCATTGCCTTGGATGGCTTTTTGTTGTTGCTGGCTTCATTCATTTTTTAATTTTCTATAACTGCCGACATCCAGCTGAAAGGGCACAGATACATAGATACGTGGTTGTAGATTGTGACACATAGCCCTGTCCTAAGGGCACAAATAAATGGAGGAGATTTTTTATCAGAAAAAATGCAGAGCTATAAAATGTCTAATCCATTCGCTCTGAAAATTGAGAAGAGAAATTTGGGATAAATTCAGACTGGTTTCAAGAACTCCTCCTCCCAGATCCTGCTGTTCTAGACATTCGCCTTGTTCTGCAGGCACTCATAAACACCTCTAGGCACCTGTTCTAAACGGTTATTCTCACCTTTTGCATTGCCTCAAGTCTTCAGGCCATTGTAACAAAGCACAGCGATCTGGGCAGCCTAAGAGACACTTCACGTCTCACAGTTTTGGAGGCTACAAGTCCAAAATCAAGGTGTGGGCCTGGCACCCTGAGACTGGTGACCTGAGAGTTACGCTTCAAAAGTCTCACTGATTCTGAAATGTGACCTGATGCTTTGGACAGAAGCAGGCAAAGCACTTCAGTATTCTTGCCTTGAGAACCCTGTGAGCAGTGTGAAAAGGGAAAAAGATGGGACACTGAAAGACGAACTCCCCAGGTCGGTAGGTGCCCAGCCGTGCTACTGCAGGTCAGTGGGGAAACAGCTCAGGAGAGAAGGAAGAGATGGTGCCAAAGCAAAAGCAGCACCCAGCTGTGGGCGTGGCTGGCGACAGAAGCGAAGTCTGCTGCTGTGAAGAGCAGCACCACACAGGACCCTAGAGCCAAGGCAAGCTGGAAGTGGGCAGACGGGAGGCGGCAAGAATGGACATCGATGTTAGGGATCAGCAGCCTAAAATGGACTGGAATGGGTGAATTGAACTCAGATGACCATTGGATCCACTACTGTGGGCAGGAATCCCTCAGAAGAAATGGAGCCGCCCTCACAGTCCAAAGAGTCTGAAACGCAGTACTTGGATGCAGCCTCACAAATGACAGAATGACCTCTGTTCGTTTCCAAAGCAAACCATTCAGTATCACGGTAATCCAAGTTTATGCCTCGACTAGTAATTCTGAAGAAGCTGAAGTTGAATGGTTCTGTTAGGGGAAGCAACCGCCCACCCTGTCCAGGCACCATAGTAACCATTCGCATGAGTTGTTTTATGACAGGAGATCCTGATACGGAACACGGAACTAATAAGCCACCACCAACCGGAAGAGTCCGAGAAAGGCTGAAAGGAGACTCCGTGTGTCCGTCCACTCCCCGGAATCCCTCTCGCTAGCATCCATCTTGGCTGAGCGATGCGTGCGCCACCAGAAAAGACTCTGAATTAGAATGATTGGCCAAAGACCACTGGAAACTAACCCCATCACCATAAAACCCGAGACTGCGAGCCGCGCGGCAGAGCAGTCCTCCTGGGCTCCCTTACCCTGCTGCTCGCCACCCGGTCACCCTTCCCAACAAAATCTCTTGCTTTGTCAGCACACATGTCTCCTCGGACAATTCTTTTCCAAGTGTTAGACAAGATCCCACTCTTGGGGCCATGTAGGGGGGCCTCTCCCTTCCTACAACAGTTCTGTGAAGACCTACAAGGCCTTCTAGAACTAACACCGAAAAAATGTCCTTTACATCACAGGGGACTGGAATGCAAAACTAGGAAGTCAAGAGATACCTGGAGTAACAGGCAAGTTTGGCCTGGGAGTACAAAATGAAGCGGGGCAAAGGCTAATAGAGTTTTGCCAAGAGAACGCGCTGGTCATAGCAAACACCCTCTTCCAACAACACAAGAGAAGACTCTACACACGGACATCACCAGATGGTCAACACCGAAATCAGGCTGATTATATTCTTTGCGGCCGAAGATAGAAAGGCTCTATAAAGTCAGCAAAAACAAGACTAGGAGCTGACTGTGACTCAGATCATGAACTCCTTATTATAAAATTCAGACTTAAATTGAAGAAAGTAGGGAAAACCACTAGACCATTCAGGTATGACCTAAATCAAATCCCTTACAATTATACAGTGGAAGTGAGAAATAGATTGAAGGGATCAGATCTGATAAACAGAGTGCCTGAAGAACTACGAGTGGGGGTTCGTGACATTGTGCAGGAGAGAGTGATCAAAACCATCTCCAAGAAAAAGAAATGCGAGAGGCAAAATGGCTGTCAGGGGAGGCCTTACAAACAGCTGAGAAAAGAAGTGAAAGGCAAAGGAGAAAATTTGGTTGGAATGCAGAGTTCCAACCGATAGCAAGGAGAGATAAGAAAGCCTCCCTCAGCGATCAATGCAAAAAATAGAGGGAAACGATAGAATGGGAAAGACTAGAGATCTCTTCAAGAAAATTAGAGATACCAAGAGCATTCATGCCANACAGTGGAAGTGACAAATAGATTGAAGGGATCAGGTCTGATAAACAGAGTGCCTGAAGAACTACGAGTGGGGGTTCGTGACATTGTGCAGAAGACAGTGATCAAAACCATCTCCAAGAAAAAGAAATGCAAGAGGCAAAATGGCTGTCAGGGGAGGCCTTACAAACAGCTGGGAAAAGAAGTGAAAGGCAAAGGAGAAAATTTGGTTGGAATGCAGAGTTCCAACCGATAGCCAGGAGAGATAAGAAAGCCTTCCTCAGCGATCAATGCAAAAAATAGAGGGAAACGATAGAATGGGAAAGACTAGAGATCTCTTCAAGAAAATTAGAGATACCAAGAGCATTCATGCCAACATGAGCACACCGAAGGATGGAAATGGTCTGGACCTAACAGAAGCAGGAGAGATTAAGGAGAGGGGGCAAGGATACACACAGGAACTACAGAAAAAAGATTTAAACACCCAGTAACCACGACGCTGTGATCATTCACCTAGAGCCAGGCATCCTGGAGTCCAGAGTCAAGCGGGCGTTAGGAAGCGTCACTATGAACAAAGCTAGTGGAGGTGGTGGAATTCCAGCTGAGTTATTTCAAATCCTGAGAGATGATGCTATGAAAGCGTTACACTCAACATGCCACCATATCTGGGAAACTCAGCAGTGGCCACGGGACCGGAAAAAGTCAGTGTTCATTCCAGTCCCAAAGAAAGGCAATGCCAAAGAGCTTTTAAAGTGAAGTGAAGTCGCTCAGTCGTGTCCAGCTCTTTTGGACCCCACGGACTGCAGCCCACCAGGCGCCTCCCTCCATGGGCTTCTCCAGGCAAGAGTACTGGAGTGGGGTGCCGTTGCCTTCTCCAGGGGAGCTTCCCGACCCAGGGACCGAAGCCGGGTGTCCAGGCAGACGCTTTAACCTCTGAGCCAGCTACTCATCTCACACCCTAGCGAAGCTTACTTCTCTGGAGCTAATAATGCCTCAGGGCAAGGAGTGTCCTTAACACTGACTCAGTTTCCTTATCTCCCGATGTGCACTTCTTGTCTCTTCCTGGCCTGTCTTGGAAGGCTGCCGTTGCTCAGAATCCGTCCGTTTTCCTGGCAGACAGCTGCTCGCGAGTCTTTCTTGATCCTTGCATTTCCGCATTGTCTGTTGGAACCTCGCCTTCTCTGAGTTTCCCAGTTTGAGGCTTCTTTAATAGTATTTTTGTCTACACCGTGACAAGCATTTTGAACCTTTTCCATTGAACAAGCACAGGCTTTAGGTTTCCATTTTCATTTTTCAACACCAAACATTTTGCATCAAATTCCTGAGACTTTGGCAGCAGCTGTTAACAACCGGTTTCTCGCTGTTTCCTTGCCAGGGAAGCATGAGGACTCTTTCAGCAAGATCGATTTGCTGCTGTTTTGCTGCTATAAACACACAGAGCTAAGCTGTCAGGAGTAGCTCCCAGCACCAAGGGGGTTCCACAGCTTTGAGCCAACTGCCCTGAAACAGCTGGAATGTCCACAATTCTCCATTCACTTAACCTCATGGAAACGGAAGTTTGATCTCCGTACTAGACACAATTTCACTACAAATGCTTTACATGACTTGAGTATCAACATTTAATAGAAGAATCCATGTGAGTTTTTCCACTCTGACTTAATGGAAAGTAGAAACATAAAATCTGTACTATTGGAAAGTGTTAAACTTACGCAGAGGCACGAGCACACAGCCATTTCGTATGTCTGATCTCGCTGTTTCCAACAGCTTTCAGACGCAGGTGGAAAGGCAAACAAGAGGCGCAGCCTGTTGAGAACATGAGCCCTCAGAGCCGGGAGACCAGAGCTGGCCCAGCAAACAGCTAGCTATAAGTTTAACGTGCGTTTCACCTCCTGAGGCTCCGCCTGAAACAGTGCCATGAATCTCCTCTTCTGTCTGATGCTTTGCCAGGATCAGGTGACTGGAAGCTGGTAGAGACCTGGCCACACTGGCAGGTAGTGGGTAGGGGGTTCCTCTGCCCTCACAGGCGCAGGGCAGGGCCGCCTCACGGACGCACCCGCTCTGGGAGGCCAGAGCCAGGCCTGCGGTGAGAAAGAGCCACAGTCTCAGGAGTGCTTCCCAGAGCCCTGGACCCGGTTCTGGAGCAGCCGGGAACTGGATAGCAGGGCGGCTGTGCCGCAATCGCGCGCTGATGTGCGTTTTCTCATGAAGCCAAGGCTCTGGGGTATTTTAACCCATGAATTCACCTGTACAGCTCTTCAGTATACACCTAGCATAGAAGTAGAATCAGAGTGGATATTTATTAAATAGTCAACACATGGGCTGTCTTTCATGCCTCCAGAAGGCAAGTTGTTACATCTGAACTGTGAGAATTTAAATGTTTAGAAAATCAGAACTTAAACAGCAATACTAAAAATAAGGTGTATAATTTATGACATATTTTAAAGTGATGAGTGTGCTGAGAGCTCTTTTAGGTGGTACGGGTCGGAGGAAGCAGGATGGGCCTGCTGCATCCTTCCCCTTGGGAAGCACACAGTGTAGCCACGGGGCTGTTTTTTTATGTTAAGGTGATTTATCTTTACCAGATGGAGGTGCGATCAGCTTGTAGAAATGAACAATGTATTATCTGCAATATTTTGGCGTCCAGAAGATTCTGCACCCTTGCAAACTCACACGAGGATATCTTTTCAAAACATTTGTATGCTCAATAGGTGTCAGAAATATATTTCCTCAAAAATGGGTCCTTGACACGGGACTAGTTACGAGGGTTGCGTACAGAGCAAAGCACGGGAAACTGGTGACAGACCCCTCCAGGACAGCTAGCCCCGCTGCGGTCTGGGCCGCCTTCCGGCTCTGCACCTGTTCCAGCATCTGTGAGGGCCACTCATGGCTCTGTACTCCACCCATCCCTGGAACATCTCTCGTCCTCCGTTTGCATCAAATCTTGATGTCAAATGAGTTATTCTGGAAACTCCACGCCTTCAGCATTCGTAGAGGATGTGGCATTCCTTTACAAAATCACACCCTGTTCTTTCTTATACATATCCCAAGGTATATGAAAAAAGAAATGAGCTAATCCAGGTATTTTGAAATCCAGGGAAACGTTACTCAAAATTCTGCTATTACTCTGACTGTTGATGTAAATGTTCTCCGGTACTATTCCTGCTGTGAGTGTGCTTTACATTAAAAATAAGTTCCTATCTACAGGTGTGTCACCACACACGGACCCCTACTCTCTATTATGCTTTCCCAACTGAAATGCGTCTGAACGCTTGCGTGGGTGATTATAGGTTGGTGCCGCATCCGTTGCTATAGAAGCCCCTCCGGGCGCAGCATCGGATGTTCAGCTTTTTTGCACTGGTGAGTGCCGTGCCAGTGTTTCTTACGCGCCCCCCTGATGGGCTCCTGCAGGGAGCAGACGCTCGACCAGTGTGGCCCTGCGGGCTTCTGTGCGGCTGCCTTTTGAAGACACTCACTGCAGGTCACTGAGGAAAGCAGACGGGCCTCCCCCGTGTGGGTGGGCCTCATCGAGTCAGGCCGCAGCCTGGGATGAGCAGAGGCTCTCCCCAGCGAGCGAGGAGTCCCTCTGCCTGAGGACGCGCTCTCTGGGACACAGGCTTTTCCCTGAGGAAGCACCAGTCTCTTCTCAGTCTCGAGCTGGCAGCTGACCCTGCCCATCTGGAGGCGCTTCAGCCTCCAGCATTGCACAGGCCAGGTCTTTACAGGTCGTGTGTACCTGTGTGTGTCCCAGACACCAAGTGGCTCTGTTTGCCAGGAGGAGTCTCACTAACACCGAGGCTTCAGATGCATGCGGCCCTGTGCAGTTCTGGAGAGGGTTACAGAGAGAATCCCTACGCATGCTTCTTTGCACCTTTGCTCATTCCAAGCAACAGTCTTCAGTGAAATTCACCCAGTATCTGCACATCCAGGAGGTGGTTGTACTTTAAATTTCTCATTCAGGGCATTTCTTTCAGAAAGAAAATTTCTTTCTAGTGGAACTCACTTTCTTAGAATTTATTTGTCCTTTTGTCTCTAGTTTGATAGTTACTATTTGANCTAACACCGAGGCTTCAGATGCACGCGGCCCTGTGCAGTTCTGGAAAGGGTTACAGAGAGAATCCCTACGCATGCTTCTTTGCACATTTGCTCATTCCAAGCAACAGTCTTTAGTGAAATTCACCCAGTATCTGCACATCCAGGAGGTGGTTGTACTTTAAATTTCTCATTCAGGGCATTTCTTTCAGAAAGAAAATTTCTTTCTAGTGGAACTCACTTTCTTAGAATTTATTTGTCCTTTTGTCTCTAGTTTGATAGTTACTATTTGATATTTTCTAGTCTGATGGTTACCATTCTACACAAAACCTGAAGGAAAAGTGCCTGCCCTTCTGTCCTGGGTGGTACCCCATAAATGCTCTGCACACAGCAGGTGCCCACAGACGTCTGCAGAAGGGATGCATGAACAAAGAAGACTCCAAAATTCAAGTGAGGTGACTGTATTTTGCAGCTACTGGTAAATCAGAAAATTACTCACTTCTGGAAGCTCTCTCTAGAGGTATGACTACATTTTGAAACAGATTTATTTAAGCCTCATTGTATACATTCATCCTTCTCAGAACTGAGACTTATTTGCTGCCACATCTTAAGTAAATTGTGGACCGAAAATATGGCTCTCCAGGAGCCTGTGTACAAAACAGCAAGGCTGGGCCCGGCTAGGGGCGAGAGGCAGGGTCTCTGCGATGTCTCCCGAGCGCGGCTTCTGCGCTGCTCACGACAGAGCTCAGATGGAAAAGGTTCACTCAGCACAATGGGATTGTCTTTCAGTTGCTTCTTTTCATAGTGTTTTTTTCCCAAGAACACAGCCACTGTGACCCTGGGAAGATGTTTGCTTTGCACGTTGCAAGGATCCGCATCAGCCTTCTCAGCTGGTGATGCCTCGTTTCCTGGGCATTCTCAGTCCAAGACTCCTGGGCATTTCACTACCAGATGAATTTTCAAAATTACCAGCATGACATAGGCTCACACACGGCCTACAGGCACACCCCCCACACACTCACATGCTCATACACAGCCTACAGGCACCCCCCACACACTCACGCTCACACATGGCCTACAGGCACACCCCCACACACTCACACTCATACACGCCCTACAGGCACCCCCACACACACACGCTCACACACACCCTACAGGCACACCCCACACACACTTAGGCTCACACACGGCCTACAGGCACCCCCACACACTCACGCTCATACATGCCCTACAGGCACCCCCACACACACTCACACTCATACACGCCCTACAGGCACCCCCCCACACACACGCTCACACACACCCTACAGGCACACCCCACACACACTCACATGCTCATACACAGCCTACAGGCACCCCACACACACTCACGCTCACACATGGCCTACAGGCACACCCCCACACACTCACGCTCATACATGGCCTACAGGCACACCCCACACACACTTAGGCTCACACACGGCCTACAGGCACCCCCACACACTCACGCTCATACACGCCCTACAGGCACCCCCACACACACTCACACTCATACACGCCCTACAGGCACCCCCCACACACACACTCACATGCTCATACACGGCCTACAGGCACACCCACCACACACTCACACTCATACACGCCCTACAGGCACCCCCCCACACACACACTCATGCTCACACATGGCCTTCCCTGGTGGTAATAGTGGCAGAGAACCCACCCGCCAACACCGGAGATGTGGGTTCCATCCCGTCCACAGTGGCTCCTGTCCTGAGGCTTCACTTCCTCTAGAAACTTCCAGAGCCTCCAGAGTGGGGTCAACCGTTCCTCCAGGACCCAGAGCAGCTCTGCTTGTCCTTGGGCTCCTGGCCCTCCACAGGTGTGCCTCCCACGCCTCTGGGCTGAAGACGCCGTCGGGAGAGCCATGTCTTTGGTGTTTAGTGAAGCGTCTGCAACTTGCAGCACGGCGTTAGGCATGGAGGATGTGTGTGTGTGCGTGTGTGTGTGCGAATGCGTACGTGTGTATGTGAGTGTGTGTGTGCGTGTGTGTGTGTGTGTGTGTGTGTGTGTGTGAGTGGGCCTGTGGGGAGTGTATGAGCATCAGTGTTGTTTGGTCACTCAGTTGTGTCCGATTCTGCAACGCCATGGACTGTAGCCTGCCAGGGTCCTCTTTTCATGAGCTTCTCTAGACAAGAACACGAGTGGGTTGCCATTTCTTTCTCCAGGGCATCTTCCCAGCTCAGGGATGAAGCCGGCGTCTCTCGCGCCTCCTGCACTGGCAGGCGGATTCTCTCCCACTGCAGCACCTGGGAAGCCCATCTTCTATCTATAATCTATCACCCACCTACCTGCCTCCTATGTGACAATCGCTCTATCCGCCCGTCTCTATCAGATGCTCTGGGTCATCTCGAGAGGATTCACAGCACCATGCAGACAGTGACGTCTTCAGTGAAAAGCGTGGCTGGTCCTGCCTGTCCAGCTGAGCAGACCCCGCCCTCTCTACTCATCTCTTCCTGCGATTCTCTGCGTGTAGACGTCTTGCTTCCCCATAAGGGTCCTGACTCTTTAGGGTCAACAGTCAGGCTTTACCCTCCTGACCCCTCTGGCAGGAACACTGTGAGCACGTAGCCCTTCCCGGTTCAAGAGTCATTACATATTTCAAGTCATTAAATATTTCCGGCAAATATTTGCAGGAAAAGGATCTATGCCCCAGATGATCCCACTCCTACGAAAGTAGTTTTAAATATCAGGAGGTATTTTTCTTTACAGCTGGAAAAAAATAGGACTGTTTTATGTTCATCCTGCATAAGTAGCCTAAGAAGTCTCACCTGAAGGCCATAGAGGACGCTTGCCAGTTGCTGTTTGGACGGGGAAGGGGGTGAGCAGGCGGAGAAGCAGGGTCTTCCTGATGCTCTGGGTGGGGAGGGAGTCTGATGCCCAGTCTCGCTGCTCAGACTTGGCGAAGGGCGCCTGTGAGACCCTGCAGTCTCACCTGAGGAAGCTGCTGCCAGCTTCGCCGCCTCTCTAATCTACAGAGATAGATGCCATGGCACGCTAACGGAAAAGAGGCTGTTCATAGTTATGAGAGCTTTTTCCCAGAGAGAAAGAGCTTTTAAAATGCTTTCAAGAGCCATACTGAATTCACTATATTTTTCTGAGAGTAGATATAATGGCCCAAAAGACAGTCACAGGTTTTATTGCATATTCCTCATGAAATACGACTGCTTTCACTGGACAAAAGAGGCTCATGCATCTGTTTTGAAATCACATTGTGGACAGCTAGAAATGAATGCAGAAGTAGGTCATATCGATTTTTCATGAAGAATTGACAGAATAAAGTAATCTTCTGAGAAGTTTCAGGGAAAATTGATTCTACAATTGTCAAAACTCTATGCACTTCAGCCTTGCATGGCTATTAAAGTAGGAGAAACAGACAATGAGCTTGAAGTTTCAGGATTTTTAACCCCAAACTCTTGAGATCCTGCTTGTATTTTATAATCGGATGATAACGCCTTGTGACTGGGGGGATTCTAACCTTTTATCTACGTACTAACGAAGCAGTTATTAAAATATCCACTTGCATTTTCATTGTCAAGTAGTAAAAGACATATTTATACCAAATCATTGTATTTCTTCCAAAATTAATCGCTGCAAGTTAGATTAAAAGAGAGAGCCACTTGGTAGCGCCAACTTAGAAGAATAGCTGCTTGTTTCTTTGTACGCCCCCCTGCATAAAGATGCCGCAGAATCCTGTTACAGGACAGTTTTGAACAACAACAAAGTGCTGAGTGCTTTTTTGGGAAGGGAGAACAATGCTAGTCCCTCATTCGAATAACGCTGTGGAAAGACTTACAGCCCACGAGGAGGACAGGACGCCAGCCGTCCCCCAGTGGGGCTTCCTGGACTGAGGCTGGGTCTCTGATCGCGTCCGAATGTGTTGATGGAACAGCCTAGATGTTTTTAGTAACTGCAGTCCTGAGCCTCACGGTGAGTGGACGCCTGCCTGCCCAGGAGGGGTGGAACCGCTGCACTCCCCGCCCCCAAATGAAGACCAAGGGCTGGAGTTCCAAGGCTAACGGGCTGGTTAACGATAAAACGTTACCTACTCTGATGGACTGGAGAAGGCAGTGGCCCCCCACTCCAGTGCTCCTGCCTAAAAATCCCATGGAAGGAGGAGCCTGGTGGGCTGCAGTCCATGAGGTCGCTGAGTGTTGGACACGACTCAGTGACTTCACTTTCACTTTTTACTTTCATGCTTTGGAGAAGGAAACGGCAACCCACTCCAGTGTTCTTGCCTGGAGAATCCCAGGGATGGCCGAGCCTGGTGGGCTGCCGTCTATGGGGCCGCACAAAGTCGGACACGACTGAAGCGACTTAGCAGCAGCAGCAGCACTCTAATGGACAAGTCCACTAATTCCAGGGGCTTGGGATGGCGAAGCTGTATTTCACGCCTGAGTCTGTGTTGCAGGGCTTCGCAGCGGGAGGTGCTGGGAACAGCGCGGAGGCCGTGAGCCCGGCAAGGAAGGGGCTGGGTTGGGGTCTGACGGGTCTCACCCACTCCAGCGGGCAGCAGCGCCCTCTTCTTCTCCCCACGAAGACAGACACTTTTCCGTCTTCTCTGAGGGAGACCAGCAAGGTCGCTCTCAGCCCGACTCCCGCTCCAGGCCCGAGACCTCTGCACAGGGAGGCCCCCGGCTCCCGCCCCCTGAGCTCGAGCGGAATCTGGCCGAGGGCTCCGCGGTGCCCACGGCCTCTCTGGACAGGCGCTCCTCGTCTGCCCACTTGGGTAAGCCGGTTTTCTCGGTCCCTTCGTTTACAACCTGGTTCTGCAGAAGTTCGTCCAGATGCGCAGCAAATCAACCCCCCTTTTTCCTTTAGTTAGATTTCTTTTCGCTTTAGATGCAATTTAAGGAAAAAGCAATTGGGAAATACACCTTCGTGTCTTGATGACTTCTAATGTGAACCTGGAAATTATTTCACCCGCTTAAACATTTCTTAGAGATTCATCACTTGAATAAAATGTTAATTTTTAATATGCTGATAAAAGGAAATATTCTTTGAACAGGGCAGAAGCAGATATAATGCAGTAAATATTGTCATAAAGACATGATTGAGTGGGGTGAAAGAGAAGGGAGTCGGCTCGTGAGAACCGCAGCGGCAGATGAAGGGGACTCCGGCGGCTGAGGCGGCACGTGAGACCGGCCCTGAGTCCGCACGGAATCCGCTAAGCCTGCGTGCGCAGCTCGGTGACCGTCTCAGCCCCGGTTCCATGAGCTCCTGAAGGCTCCTGTTTCTTTGTCTAAGTATGTATGTAGGAAACCCTACGTCTCTAAGGGCTCAGGCTGTCCAAATCCTTGATTGTCAAGGATTATCAGAATAAGGTCTGCTCATTTAGATGCAGAAGGAAAGAAATATTATACATTCACAGTCACATTTCTTTTCTTCACCAACATAACCTATTCCTAGATAAAGAGAATTATAAAAATACCGATAAAGCTTAGTTGAATAGTACTTATTGGGGAACGGCTATAAATGAGTGGCTAACCGGTTAAAATAAGTAAATGCCTACTGTGTGTCCACCGTCGGCCACCCTCTGCCTGGAGCCGGGGAGTGAGGGCAGGAGGAGCTCGTCCCGAGCAGCACAGGGTGGACACAGCAGGAGAGAGGGGCCTGAGACGATGCGACTGGAAGGAGCCTGGGGGGCTGGGCCACGGTTCAGGGGGGCCTGAGGAGCTGGGGACAGTACCTGAGAGATTGGGGGGAACTGAGGATCTGGGGTCAGTGCCTGAGGGCTCAGGGGGGCCTGAGGAGCTGGGGTCAGTACCTGAGGGTTCAGAGTAGGATCATAGGACCTGGGTCCAGTACCTGAGGGTTCGAGGGGTCCTGAGGACCTGGGGTCCAGTACCTGAGAGTTCAGAGGGGATCTGAGCTCCTGGGGGTCCAGTACCTGAGGGTTCAGGGGGGATTTGAGCTCCTGGGGTCAGTACCTGAGGGTTCAGGGGGGATCTGAGGACTTGGGTTTAGTACCTAAGGGTTCAGGGGGGACCTGAGGAGCTGCGGTCCAGTACTTGAGGGTTCAGAATGGATCTGAGGTCCTGGGGTCAGTACCTGAGGGTTCTGGGGGCGATCTGAGGACCTGGGGTCAGTATCTGAGGGTTCAGGAGGAACCTGAGCTCCTGGGGTCAGTACCTGAGGATTCAGTGGGGCCTGAGGACTTGGGTCAGTACCTGAGGGTTCAGGGGGCACCTGAGCACTTGGGAGTCCAGGAGCAGGCTGCGAGTGGCTATGCTTCTGGGGGAGGAGAGGAGTCCTCCAGAGGCAGGGGGTGAATGCATGGAAGAGCCCAGATCTCACAAGATCAAAGAGGAAGCTGAAGACAGAGGTGCAAAACACTCCTTCTCGTGACAACAGTCTTATCAGCCACCATAACAGCCTCTGGACTGAGAACAAGCCAGAGAAGGCAGCAGAAAGTCCAGAAAGACTCTTATTAGAAGAAAATACAAAATGAGAATCGAAAGATGAGAGTTTCTGAAGATGCACTGCGAAAAAAACCACCATGAAGCAGAAGAAAACGGAGCCCAGTGCTGGACAGAAGGTTAGACACCCTCCAAGCACTTTCGTAAGAAAAAAAGACTTTCATTCAGGTTTATAGAAATGGACAAAGACAGGAGTAATTAAAATAACGAAAAATTGTAGCATTGAAGAAAGACAAGAAAACAACCAAAAACATCACATTAAAAATCAGAGGAATAAAGAGGGAACAGAGTGAAGACAGTGAAATGGAGGAGAGACAAGAAGAATTGACACACGAGCAACAGCACCCAGAACAGCTGTCTCACATATTCCGCCCAGTTTCCCGTTGTTTATGTCCTGAGCTAAGTTTGGCCCAGTTACTTCATTGTAGCTGGTAACGGAGTCAATGTCTATTATTTTTTAAATTAGAGAAAAAAAAAAGCAATGCTTTAGTTTCTTCTTATGAAATATATTTTTAGAAAAGTCTTGTTCAGTTGAACAAATAAAGGGATGAACAGGGAAAGAGAGGAAGGGGAATGATTCCTTAGCTAAATTTTAAATGGAATTCAACACGGCCACCTTCCCCCAGATGCCTGTGACCCTAGTGTGCTTTCCTTTGTCTTTACTTGTGTCTCTTCCTTCAAAGTCCTCGTAACAACATGCTGTGCTCTGGGGGTCTGCGTCTCTGCACACTCACGTGCTGCCACATTATCTCCCAATGTGACGGTGCAGGAGCTCATGAGGGTGGGATCCTCCTAATGGGATGAGGTCCCTGGGGAAGCAGAGAAGGTTCGCTGTTTCTCTCCTTAGAGAGCTGCCCCCTGCCAGGTGAGGACAGGGAGGGGAGACCCTGCCTCCTGCCAGATGAGGACACAGAGGGAAGACCCTGCCTCCTGCCAGATGAGGACAGAGAGGGGAGACCCTGCCTCCTGCCAGATGAGGACACAGAGGGAAGACCCTGCCCCCTGCCAGATGAGGACAGGGAGGGGAGACCCTGCCCCGTGCCAGATGAGGACAGGGAGGGGAGACCCTGCCCCTGCCGGGTGAGACCAGGAGGGGAGACCCTGCCCCCTGCCTGGTGAGGACACAGAGGGGAGACCCTGCCCCNCAGACTGCGTTTCCTGCGTCCCACGCTCACTGCCCAGGGACACCCAGGCCCCAGCTTCTGCTCAGGCTCCCTGCACCGTGTCCTGCGCACCAGAGCGTGTGGTCTGTGTTACCGCCGTGGTTCTCCCGTGTAGCACAGCCTCACACCCGACACAAGCCCAGTGACTATCTTTGAATAAATAAGGAAGGAGCTAAATGAATGCTCACCTTATTAAATTAGGAATCAGAAGAATCTCATATACTTGGTTGTAGCTGGATGTTTTACTAAAGCCCTTTCTTGTAACAGAAANCCTGCACCGTGTCCTGCGCATCAGAGCGTGTGGTCTGTGTTACCGCCGTGGTTCTCCCGTGTAGCACAGCCTCACACCTGATACAAGCCCAGTGAATATCTTTGAATAAATAATGAAGGAGATAAATGAATGCTCACCTTATTAAATTAGGAATCAGAAGAATCTCATATACTTGGTTGTAGCTGGATGTTTTACTAAAGCCCTTTCTTGTAACAGAAAATCTGTAGCACATGTACTGGCCAGACAGCAGCCATGGCAGGCTTCTAAAGATAAGCAGGCCTAAGTTTCGGGTTCCTGGAGAGGGGCTGAGTCATAGTTCCTTGGAAACCACACCCCAGAAAAGTCCAGCCAGCGCCAATCCATAACCAATCAGGGACAAGATGGAAAATTTGAAATCAGCCAATCCGAAGATGACAAGATACCCTAGGGACTGATTCTCCCAATCCGCGTTTGCCAACCCNTACTAAAGCCCTTTCTTGTAACAGAAAATCTGTAGCACATGTACTGGCCAGACAGCAGCCATGGCAGGCTTCTAAAGATAAGCAGGCCTAAGTTTCGGGTTCCTGGAGAGGGGCTGAGTCATAGTTCCTTGGAAACCACACCCCAGAAAAGTCCAGCCAGCGCCAATCCATAACCAATCAGGGACAAGATGGAAAATTTGAAATCAGCCAATCCGAAGATGACAAGATACCCTAGGGACTGATTCTCCCAATCCGCGTTTGCCAACCCTCTGCCTTTGTCTGTACTCCACGCTTCCCCAGCACTCGGGGCTCTTGCTCTGCTCCACTGCGTTGGAGGCACCGAGGGCCCTGACTTGAGTCAGAAATAAATTCCCTTTTTGCTCTTGCATTGTCGTGGTGGTCTTGTCTCTCTCAGTCGGGGGATTCGGACGCACGGGCATAACAGCATGCAAGCAATTTTCTGCAAGAAGTAAATACATCAGAAATTCAAACTTTAAAAAATTTATATGCTTTGTACATTTCTAATGTACTTTTTAAGAAAAAAGAAAGTATTAAATGAGAAATTAGCCTCATAACTATTTTTATCACAGCACAACTTGAGGAGAATAATATCATGTTGCTCAAATTTCTATTCATCTTACTTAAGTCTGAAAATCAAAGTATCTTTTCTGTTCAGAAACTAGTTCTCTTCTCAGAGCCTCCATACACTTACGTAACTGAAAATAAGGTTTGGTACTTGGTTACGAGTCAAAATGCAATGCATTCATAGTTCATTTCTATTTGGAGACTATTCTAAGAATTCAGGTGCCTATTTGGATATTCTAGTACCTATTGTATATTTAAATAGCCTCACCCGGGTGAGGATATGGTGACATAACCAGGTTATAGTTCACTCATTCATTCTCCAAAGTATTTGACACGTGTGTTCATAACCCGACTTGGGAAGGACATTTTTATTATGTAGGCAATAAAATGCCCGTAATCCATCGAGTAAGACAGGCGGTGGCCTTATTCTGTCAGCCATCTCTAGATGCTGAGCTGCCTGAGGGCCTGGCGGTCTTGCCTAAATCCCAGCCCTGGTGTCTCCTAAGGCATCAAGACATCCGTCAAGAATCAATTCTTGCTCAGCGGGTGAACGACTGAGGAAAATGCTGAGTATTAAAAGTGGTGAAAGATGCAAGCATTTACATATAGTTATAGGTCCTCACTGATCACCCACCTAAACCCATTCTTGGTTTACAAGCCCCCTACTGTCCGGCAGCTACACAGGCCTGGCCGGTTTCTGAATCCTCTGAGCACTGCTGATTCTCAAGGGGCCCCAAGAGCCGCGTTCCTGCGGGAGAGCCCTGCAGGGACCAGCCCTCCACTGCCCTGGGACCTTCTCCCCTTTGCCTTCTTGCTTTCTTTCTGTCTTCCTCCTGTCCTTCCTTCCTTTCCTCTCTTTTCCTTCTCTCTTCCTTTTTCTGCCCTCTATTCTTTCTGTCTTCCTTCTGTCCTTCCTTCCTTTCCTCTCTCTTCCTTTTTCTGCCCCTACTCTCTTTCACTTCAGAGAATGCCCTCAAAGTTCATCCATGTGGCTGCAAACAGCAAGATCCATTCTTTCTTGTGGCTGAATAATATTCGTTATCTGTACATATACACGCATATGTGTATACATAACATATGGGCATATATATCTGATATATGCCTCAGTACACACACACACAAAGGCACTCACACACTCCACAGCATCTTTATCCATTCGTCCACAGCTGGACACTTGAGTTGCTTCCATGCCTTGGCTCTTGCGGATAGTGTTGCAGTAGACGGGGGCGTGCAGACACCTCCAACATCCTGTTTCCTTTCCCTCAGTCATCTGCCCAGGAGGGTTGCTGGGAGCAGTAATGACTCTGTGTGTCTCCTGAGGTATACCCATGCTGCTTTCCCAATCTGCCTGTAGAGGAAACGAGGCTGTGTTTTTAAAACTGTATTTGCTACACAAGAAGTGTGTTTGCATGCACCATAATGTCTTGGTTTTCTAAACTAGAAATTCACGGAAGAGTAAAAGGAAAATCTATTAATCATTTAAGAAAAGCAGTATCACTTATGATCGTTACCAAATTTCTGTTTCATTGAACCTGACATTAATATGGGTTATGTCTAAAACTCACAACTACAGAGTAGGGCAGTCTTCGGATAATAAATGTTACTGCTCAATTCATATTGTTCTGGAATTTGTTGATATTTGTGTGCTAAGAAGTTGAACCAGTCCTTCCTAAAGGAAATCAGTCCTAAATGTTCGTTGGAAGGACTGATGTTGAAGCTGAAACTCCAACACTTTGGCCACCTGATGCAAAGACATACTGTACGTGTTCTAAGTCACTTCAGTCGTGTCTGACTCTTTGCCGCCCCATGGACTGCAGCCCGCCAGGCTACTCTGTCCATAGGGAGTCTCCAGGCAAGAATACTGGAGTGGGCTGCCATTTCCTTCTCCACACGTACTGTATGGTCTCACTTAAATACTGAACCTAAAAAAGGCCAAACTCAGAGAAACAGATCGGTAGATACCAGGGTGCTGCAGCGAAAAGCCAGTTCTGACTCCAAGCTGGAGCGGTTTCTTTGACTTGCTCTCTGGTGCTTTTATTATTATAATCATACATAATTGCCTGCCTCAGAGAACCCAGTCGCTCTGCCTGACTGTTAAGTGCCTTTGTTCAGACCCCTGTCCACCTGTGGATGGCAGGAAGGAAGAAATTAGCTCGTCTCCTCCCTGAGGCTTGCCATTCTAGGAGATATTTGCAAGGTTACTGGCCTGTTTTCTTTGTTTCCTCACCTCCCCACTCTGATCTAAAGAACCTGGCATCCAGACCCCAGTAAGAGAGTTATTGTGAGATTTTCATCAGCCATCCTTTCCTCCCCAACTCATTGGCTTGTCCTTCGGGGAGCAGAGCAAGATTGGACTCTGGACTCAGTAGGTAACAAGGGGCTTGGGAGTTGGAGGGTTGCAAAGATGTTGATCAGAGGGTACAAACTGTTCAGTAACAAGCTGAATAAATTCTGGGGACCTAATGTACAGCATGGAAACTATTGTTACCAAGACTGTATTATATACTTGAAACTTAATTAGCAGATTATGAACGTTTTTACTACTAAAAAGAAATGGTAGTTATGTGACCTTAGCTAGCCTAGGATGGACTTGTACACCTTAAGCTTGCACAATGTTATCCATTCTCTGGCAAAAGGATAAGGGGCCTGCAGAGGATGAGACTGTTAGATAACATCACCTACTGGATGGACAGGAATTTGAGTCACTTCCAGAAGATAGTGGAGGACAGAGGAGTCTGGCTTGCTGCGGTCCAGTGCAGTCACAAGGAGCTGGACGCGACTTAGCCCCCGAATAGCAGCTATCAATCACTTCCCAATAGAGCTGGAAAAGGCGGCAGTCAGACTGAGCAGTCTCTCTGATTGCCCGGTCTCCACTTGTCCACCCTGCCTGGGGCTTTCTCCCTGCAGGGAGAGGTCACATGGTCCCCGTCTGGACTTTCCGCTCTCCCTCCTCCAAGGCCCGTGGGCGGCTTCCCCAGGTGAAAGCCTGCGCGCACCTGTGCCGAGTAAGTGTTGTGCCCGGCAGACAGGGATTGGAAAGCATGGCACACACCTGCTTGCTGCNACCCTGCCTGGGGCTTTCTCCCTGCAGGGAGAGGTCACATGGTCCCCGTCTGGACTTTCCGCTCTCCCTCCTCCAAGGCCCGTGGGCGGCTTCCCCAGGTGAAAGCCTGCGCGCACCTGTGCCGAGTAAGTGTTGTGCCCGGCAGACAGGGATTGGAAAGCATGGCACACACCTGCTTGCTGCGTTTAAAAGGCTGGTTACTTGCGCGGGGGGGCGGTTCCTGAGATTTTCCCAAACTGTCATTTTGCGTTTGAATGAGGATGACTTGAGTCTGCGTAAGCCAGTACTGCCCTGACGATCTAGGGGACCGCCGACCAGCCGGTGCCTGCCCGAGTCCTCACTGCCCGGCAGTGGGAGGTGGGGATCCCCAAGCCCAGTGCCCGGGGCGCCCGGCGTCCCAGGTCCGCGCTGTCTCCGGGAGGAACCGAGTCGATCGTGCGGTTCGGGGCGCGGCGCCGGGTGAGGCTCCCGCGCTCTTTCCTTTTCTGGACAGTCCCCGGGGCCCGACGTAGGCTCCGGACGCTGGGAAGACCGCAGGGGACGCGGAAGGCTCCGGGCTGCGACCACCCGAGGGCGCGGAAGTCCTGGGGGGCGCCCCCCGTCAGATCCTCCGGGGAGCAGGGCTGGGGAGGGGGCGCCGGCCGGGGAGAGCGCTGGACCCGGGGGCGGGAGCCCGCAGCCGCCGGACAGCAGCACCTCCTGCCCGGGCGCGCGCCCCCCGCGCCTCGGCCGCCGCGCGCCCCTCCTCCNGCTTCCCCAGGTGAAAGCCTGCGCGCACCTGTGCCGAGTAAGTGTTGTGCCCGGCAGACAGGGATTGGAAAGCATGGCACACACCTGCTTGCTGCTTTTAAAAGGCTGGTTGCTTGCGCGCGGAGGAGGTGGGGGGGGGGTTCCTGAGATTTTCCCAAACTGTCATTTTGCGTTTGAACGAGGATGACTTGAGTCTGCGTAAGCCAGTACTGCCCTGACGATCTAGGGGACCGCCGACCAGCCGGCAGTGGGAGGTGGGGATCCCCAAGCCCAGTGCCCGGGGCGCCCGGCGTCCCAGGTCCGCCCTGTCTCCGGGAGGAACCGAGTCGATCGCGCGGTTCGGGGCGCGGCGCCGGGTGAAGCTCCCGCGCTCTTTCCTTTTCTGGACAGACCCCGGGGCCCGACGTAGGCTCCGGACGCTGGGAAGACCGCAGGGGAGGAGTGCCAGGGACGCGGAAGGCTCCGGGCTGCGACCACCCGAGGGCGCGGAAGTCCTGGGGGCGCCCCCCGTCAGATCC
>SJYB01007080.1:0-13682 GCA_006408585.1 Antidorcas marsupialis
CTCAGTCGTGTCCAACTCTTAGCGACCCCATGGACTGAGGCCCACCAGGCTCCTCCATCCATGGGATTTTCCAGGCAAGAGTGCTGGAGTGGGGTGCCATTGCCTTCTCCGTTCTCCTACCTGACTGCCATGAAATGAGAAATCAGTAATTTTCCTGCCTTCCGACTTAACAAACATCAGCTCTTAGAACCACACCATTGACCTTCCTGGGGTTCCAGCTTGTCAGTTCTGGACTTCAGACTTCTCAGCCTCCATAATTGTGTGAGCCAGTGTTTTATAATTTAGATAGATACTTCATTGAAGAAATCTAACTAATACACTTAGAAAAAGTTCCCTTACTCTCAAGAGTTGCTTGGGTGTTGTTTCTGAGTGCAAAGCTGCTCAGGGAGAAGTTACTATCCTATACTGTCCTTCTGATTGTGGTCAGTAACCATCACCTAGACTGTAAGTCCCTGGCTGTAGTAATTTTTTCATAGTAATATTATAATATTATATATATATGCTGAATAAAGGCTTCCTTTTCAAGATGACTCGCTGAATAGACACCAGTCCCTCTCCCATCCTACATTTCTAAAAATGAAGAGAAGATAAAAAATGTTTTACAAAAGCGTGTAAAAACAGTCATGGTTGCAAGTGCTGTTGGTAATAAGGAACAAGGTAATTTTCTGACTAATACTTCTGCTGGAGAAAATTATGAAAGCTGGATAAAATATTTTCTTTTAAATCTGCTTGAGACGTCTACCTCTGTGAATGTAATAGGGAAGAATAAATCTCAGTAGATAATAAACCTGTTTCTTTTACTTTAACCTTTGTATTGTATTCCATTTGCTTTAAGAATATTGGCTATAACCTGAAATATACAGGATAGTCCAAGACTCTGACCTTTAAGGGTGTGACACTTTTCCATTCATATAGAGATTAAAAAATGTTGCAGAACAGAGAATAACATTGGTCTTGTTGGAGGTTTATAGGAACATTCATGCCTTGACTTATGTGGCCAGCTGCAACAATAAAAGATTCCTACAGTAAGCAGCTTGTAACAACCAACCAGCCTCTCCTCCCCTCCTTGCCTTTTAAAATGCTTTGCCAAAACCCATCTGGGAGTTTGGGATTTTTTTTAAGAGTATAAACCACACAGCTACTTGCATANAGAATATTGGCTATAACCTGAAATATACAGGATAGTCCAAGACTCTGACCTTTAAGGGTGTGACACTTTTCCATTCATACAGAGATTGAAAAATGTTGCAGAACAGAGAATAACATTGGTCTTGTTGGAGGTTTATAGGAACATTCATGCCTTGACTTATGTGGCCAGCTGCAACAATAAAAGATTCCTACAGTAAGCAGTTTGTAACAACCAACCAGCCTCTCCTCCCCTCCTTGCCTTTTAAAATGCTTTGCCAAAACCCATCTGGGAGTTTGGGATTTTTTTTGAGTATAAACCACACAGCTACTTGCATAGCCCTATAATAAACCTTTCTATGCTCCAAAATTTGATCACATGGACCACAGCCTTGTCTAACTCATTGATACTACAAGCCATGTCGTGTAGGGCCACCGAAGACAGACAAGTCATGGTGGAGCGTTCTGACAAAATGTGGTCCATTGGAAAGGGAATGGCAAGCCACTTCAGTATTCTTGCCTTGAGAACCCCATGAACAGTATGAAAAGGCAAAAAAATATGACACTGAAAGATGAACTCCTCACGTCTGAGGGTGCCCAATATGCTACTGGAGAAGAGCAAAGAACTAGCTCCGGAAAGAATGAAGAGGCTGAGCCAAAGCAGAAACAATGCCCAGCCATGGCTGTCTGGTGGTGAACGTTAAGTCCCATGCTGTAAAGAACAGTATTGTATAAGAACCTGGAATGCTAGATCCAAGAATCAAGGTAAATTGGAAGTGGTCAAACAGGAGCTAGCAAGAGTGACCATCAACATTTTAGGACTAAGTGAAGTAAAATGGACCAGAATGGGTGAATTTAATTCAGACAATCATTACATCTACTACTGTGGGCAGCAGAATCCCTTAGAACAAATGGAGTAGTCCTCATAGTCAACAGAAGAGTCCCAAATGGAGTACTTGGGTGCAATCTCTAAAACAACAGAACGATCTCTGTTCGTTTCCAAGTCAAATCATTCAATATCAGCGGAATCCAAGTCTATGCCCAGTCACTAACGCCAAAGAAGCTGAAGCAGAACGGTTCTATAAAGATCTACAAGACTCCCAGAATTATCACCAAAAAAAAAAAAAAAAGTCGGCAGCGGGCGCCTGAGGCGAGGCGGCCGAGGCGCTGGCAGCCTCGCGGTTTCGCTGGAGCGCGGGGCGGCGGGGCCTGCGGCGGAAGATGGCGAGCTAGGCAAGAAGTACTGCGTGTACGGCCTGGCCGAGGTGAGCCCGCTGCGCTTCCGCTGCACCGAATGCCAGGATATCGAGCTGTGCCCCTGCCCCGAGTGCTTCTCCTCCGGCGCCGAGATTCGCCACCACCGCCGCCGCTACCACGGCTACCAGCTGATGGACGGCGGGCGCTTCACGCTCTGGGGNCCTGGCCGAGGTGAGCCCGCTGCGCTTCCGCTGCACCGAATGCCAGGATATCGAGCTGTGCCCCTGCCCCGAGTGCTTCTCCTCCGGCGCCGAGATTCGCCACCACCGCCGCCGCTACCACGGCTACCAGCTGATGGACGGCGGGCGCTTCACGCTCTGGGGGGCCCGAGGCAACGGAGGCTAGACCAGCCGCGAGGAACAGCTGCTGCTGGATGCCATCGAGCAGTTCGGCTTCGGGAACTGGGAGGACGTGGCAACTGCCGTCGGCGCTTCCCGGACCCCCCAGGAAGTGACGGAGCATTACACATCTCGGTGGCCAAGCAGAAGCAGCTGGGCTACAGGCCTCTGCTGGACGACTACGAGATCCAGTACGACCAGAATGCCAGGATGCTCATCAGCGGGCTCTCGGTCAACTACGGCAACGACGTGGAGATCGAGCTGAAGCGCGCGCACGTGGACATGTACTGCGCAAGTTCCGCGAGCGGCAGCGGTGCAAGAACATCGCGCGCGACTACAACCTGGTGCCCGCCTTCTTGGGCAAGGACAAAGAGAAGGAGCGGCGGCGCGGTGCAAGGTCACCAAGGTGAAGGAGCTGCGGCTGAAGCTGCGACCAGTCTACCAGTTCATGTCGTGCAAGGAGTTCGACGGCCTGTTCGAGAACATGCACAAGAAGATACTGCGTGCCAAGATCCGCAAGCTGCAGCGCTACCGGCGCAAGGCATCACCAAGATGGAGGAGTTGGCAGAGTAGAGGCAGCCCGGCACAAGGGGGAAAAGCGCAAGAACAAGGCGGCGGCGGCGGGGGGCGCCAAGCGCGACGAGGAGGACGGCCGGAACGGCGAGTTCGCGGACATCGAGCACCTGCCGGACTTCAGACTCCTTCCTGTCGGACCGCGAGAAGGTGCTGTGCAGCTCGCTGAACCTGAGCCCCGCGCGCTTCGTGACCATGAAGACCATCGTCATCAAGGACCACCTGCAGAAGCGCCAAGGCATCCCCTCCAAGAGCCGCCTGCCCAGCTACCTGGAAAAAGTCCTCNGCGCGCTTCGTGACCATGAAGACCATCGTCATCAAGGACCACCTGCAGAAGCGCCAAGGCATCCCCTCCAAGAGCCGCCTGCCCAGCTACCTGGAAAAAGTCCTCAAGAAGTGGCTCCTGAACTTCCGCACCGAGAGCAGGTGGATATCCAGGGACGCCTCCTGAAGCCCGCCGCCCGGAACGGACTGACAGACGGACGGATGGCTAGATGGTGGCCGCGAGAGCCACACCAACCGCGGAGAGGGAAAACAAACCTTTGTGAGCCAAAAGGAAACGGGGTAGGGGGGGGAGTGGGAAAGGGCACGCCTTTCCGGCTCCACCCCGACCCCCTACCCCGCATTATTGCTTTTTTTTTTTTTTTAAAACAAATCCAGTTCTTTTTTTAGGGTATCAGTTCTTTTTACCGTCCTCTGAAGAAGCAATAGCAACAGTCGGATCAAGGAGAAGACAAAACCCGTGTATATTTTAACTGAATCCCTAAACGTAGTACTTTAAGATGACGATTTGCCTTTAAGAGTTCAGTGTGGGCCATATGATGNAGGGCTTTGTCTGCAGGGGCAGCTTGGAGGAAGTGGCCTGGGGTCGCTTGGACAGTGATCAGCCAGAAGAATGGGGTCATTCTTCCAGAAAGCTGAGTGCTCAGAGCTGGGGTAACCCCGGGGGCAGGGGTCCTGGCCACCCTTTGCCCAGGCAGGGCAGGCTGGGGGTCAGGGCCAGAGTATGGCTGAGGGGTGTCCTCCTGGAGCTGTGGTCCTGGAGCCCTTGGAAGAGGGGCTGGTGGTGGCAAGCCATGTTGTTTGGGGACCAGGGGATTTAAGGCCTGGAGGTCAACAGGATGGGGAAACTGAGCCCCAGAGAGGAGCAAGGACTCTCCTCATCTCCCTACTGAGTCAATGGCAGGACTGGGAAGTTAAGCTGGGAGGCTCCGGAGGCCTGGGTTTGAATACCAGGCTGGTGGCTTATGAGGCGGGTGTATGAGCCGTGGGGCTGCAGCTTCTCTGTCTGAAAGACGGAGATAAGCATAGTCCTCTGAGGAGCCGATGCAGGAGGCAGGGCTAAGATGTGCAAAAGGGCTTCTTTCCTTATTTTTCACAACTGACTCTGACACCAGGTCTACACGTTCCTGCTTGTCCTTCATGGCCCCTCACAACCACCCTCTCCTCCTCCCGGCTCCTCCATTCAGCTTCTTGGGAGCACTTGTTCTTCCTCTGTCCTCACTGGAGGACTGGCTTTTCTCACTTCCATTCTCACCTCCAGTCTCTGTGATTGCCCTTTCAAAATGTGTGACTGGGACTGAAACCTTTCTTGCAGTTCTGGGCAGGGGTTGGTAGCTAGGATGAGAAGCAGCACAAACTCCCAAGGATCTGAATGACTTGTCACCTGGGTTAAAGACTGTTGAGAGTGGGTGGGGTCTCTGCAAGAAATCAGCCTCTCTGTGCATGTCCTCCATGTTAGAGTTCCTGTCGTGGTCATTGTATGTACCCCCATTTTACAGATGAGCAGACTAAGGCCTGATTTGCTAGAATCACTGTCTTTTGGATGTTCAGCATCTGTGTAGCCCAAGTCCTCCAGGCCTAGAGCTGGGGCCATATTCTGTTTCTCACCTTGAGTGGGCACTCCAGGGGCAGGGCCTGGGTGCTTTCTGGCTGGGGACTGAAAAGGCATATGACTGCCACCAGCTCTGTGGGGTCCTAGGTTCAAGGGTATCATCAGGAGGTCTGGGCATTTCCTCCCTGCACACTCTAGTCTTCTGAGCACACGGAGGCCTGGTGCCCAGAAGAGGGAAGATGCCAGCACTGAGGCATCTTGATGGCTGTTTTCATAGCAGCTCCGTCCTCAAACAGGACAGCCCTCCACTTCCTTATAGAAACTGGGCCCTGAAATCACCCTTCCAGGGTGCCTACCTCCCTGCCCGCTCTGTGAGGTCTGAGGAAGTATAATCCATTCCTGCCTGCCCTCAAGGCGGTGAGACCTCAGAGAGCTCTGAGGTTTTTCTCCCCTGCGAGCTCCCAGAAGACCCCATCTCCACGCACTCACCTGTGCCGCTAAGGTACAAGTTCCCACTGAGCCAGATCATGGAGCTTCAAGCAACCAGTGGCCCTGAATCCAGAGAAACTGTCAGACTAGGCCACTTCCATAAAGGCAAGGGAAGTCCTGCTCAGCTAGGCACCCATAGGGCTACTCCACTCGCCTGGACCACTCTTTAAGGGGGGCCTTGGAAATGCTGTCAGCTTAAGGGAATAGAGAACACAGCAAGCAGGGAATCTGACCACTAGGCCACTTGTTATCCCACAAAAGGGAAGCCCAGTGACAGGGTGGCTCCGTATTGGTCTGTAGTGTCTTTGACACCCAATTCCTATCCCTTTGTTCCCTCCACCACTTTCAGCATCTGCATGGCTTCTTGGCATGCCCATCCTCCTGGGCTCAAGATGGCCACAGCACCGCTAAACATCATGCGCTCCTGGGCCGCCATCTAGGGGGCAGGAAGTGACTGGCTCTCTCTCCTGTGTCTCTTTGAGGGAAATAGACCATCCGCTAGAAATACTCCTAGCCCATCCCGTACTTCTTCCTGGGCAGAACTGAGTGTAGGCTGGCTCAACACCAGTTATTGGTGAGAGAAACAGAATTACCATGATGGATTTAGATTGGTTGATTTGTTCTGAAGTTGAAGTCCAGACTTCGTCTAAAATCCATTACCTTATACCTCTACCTTGAGGCAGAAGAGAGAATTCTAATAACAAGCAATCAAATGTATTCCTTTAAATACAAATATATTTAACCAGGCTTCCCAGGTGGCCTTAGTGGTAAAGAACCTGCGTGCCAATGCTGCCAGTGCAGGAGACATGAGAGATGCAGGTTTAACCCCTGAGTTGAAAAGATCCCCTGGAGGAGGGCATGGCAACCCACTCCAGTATTCTTGCCTGGAGAATCCCATGGACAGAGGGGCCTGGCACTACAGTCTGTGGGGGCACAAAGAGTCGGACGCGACTGAAGCAACTTAGCAGAGCACAGCATATATAGCATATATGGATATGTATTTTTTCAGATACACACACAGTTGTTCATTTCATTTTTTCACTTTTATTTTGTAACTTTTCATTTTATATTGGAGTATTGTCTGATTAACAGTGCTGTGATAGTTTCAGGTAGACAGCAGAGATTCAGCCATACATATACATGTATCGGATCTCCTCTGAACTCCCCTCCCATCCAGGCTGCCACATAACATTAAGCAGATGTTTCATTTTTAAAGCACCAATTTAAAAATTGATACATGTTACTACTGGCGTTTTCTTAATTGTTTTGGGTTTGTTTTTGTAGGTCTTTTCCTTCTGTCCTGTTTCCTTCCCATAGAAATCCCTTTAACACTTGTTGTAAAGATGCTTGCTATGCTGTGCTGTGTTGAGTTGTCCAGTCGTGTCCAACTCTTTGCAACCCTGTGGATGGTAGCCCGCTAGGCTCCTCTGTCCATGGCAATTCTCCAGGCAAGAATATTGGACTGGGTTGCCATGCCCTCCTCCAGGGGAATCTCCCCAACCCACAGATCAAACCCAGGTCTCCTGCACTGTAGGCAGATTCTTTACCATCTGAGCCGCCAGGGAAGGGGTGCTAAATTCTAACTCTTGCTTGTCTGTGAAGACTTTGATTTCTACATCAGTTTTGAATGAGTTCCTTGCTGGGTAGAGTAACCTTGGCTGTAGATTTTTCCCTTTCAGTACCTTAAATATATCCTGCCATTCCCCTCTGGCCTGCAGAGTTTCTGCTGAAAGATCAGCTGTTAATTGTATGGGATTTCCCTTGTATATTACTTGCTGCTTTTCCCATGCTAAAGAAACAATTTAAAAATTATTTTAAGAATTCTGATCATGATGTGGCCTATTGTTGTTCAGTCGCTCAGTCATGTCTAACTCTTTGCAACCCCATGGATTGCAGCATGCCAGGCTTCCCTGTCCTTCACTGTCTCCCAGAGTTTGCTCAAACTCATGTCCACTGAGTCAGTGATGCCATCCAACCATCTCATCCTCTATTGCCCCTTTTCTTGAGATTTTCCTTAATTGGTTGGGTCTCACCTGGGCTTCCTTGGTGACTCAGTCGATAAAAGAATCCTCCCACAGTGCAGAAGACCTGGGTTAGATCCCTGGGTCAGAAAGATCCCCTGGAGGAGGGCATGGCAACCCGCTCCAGCATTTTTGCCTGGAGAATCCCAGGGACAGAGGAGCCTGGCTGGCTGCAGTCCACGGGGTTGCAAAGAGTCGGACATGACTGAGCAACTAAGCACACACTTGGGTTCCAGGTTGGTTGACAGCTGCCCAGGAGATGCCAATATGTGACTGGGTTGAGGACAGAACATAAGGCCCCTAGGCTCATTCACATCCCCACTGCTACCACAACCAAACCTCAGTTTTATTTTCATCTTTGCCAATCTGATGAATGAGAAACAGTACCTCCCTGCTGTTTTAATGGGCATTTGTCTGGTTACTTCTGAGTGTCTTCCATGATCTTCTCCCCACCCTCTTGCCCAGCTCATCCCTCCCACAGCCAGAGCCTTTTCCTATTCCTGTCTCATGGGGTCTCCTAGAGGGTCTGGGGGACAGGCAGCAAGGGGTGGGGTCTATTTCCCATTTTAGGGAAGTGGACATGAAGACCCAGGAAGGACCCAAGGTCACACAGAGGAGAAGTGGTAGAGGTGGGCTCTCATGGAGTCTTCACATATTGGTCCATCCCTGTTTCCAAGACGCTGATAGTTTCCAAACTATTTTAGGTGAGGAAGGAAGTCTTTCTGGACATCTTTCATGTAACCCGAAGTGAAAAGCAGAGAGAAGGGCTGTCCCTGGGGAGTATGATTTAAAGCCGTGCCTCTCTGATCCTCTGCTCCTTGAGGGCCAGGGCTGGGGCTTCCGTGGTCCCCCTTTTGTTCTCCGTGACACCCAGGACAAGCCATGAGCTGAATTCGACTCAAGGCGCTGCTTTGTTTGGCCCACAGAGTGATTTTTATTTAATTTTCCATGTTTTATTAAGGTATATTATTTAATAAGGTATAAAAGTTTTATTGTATTAATATAATTTACAGATAGTAAAATTCACCCTTTTTAGTATGCAGTTCTGTGAATTTTGACAAACTACTGTCGTAAGCAACGCATAGATCATCTCCATCACTTCCCCAAATCCCCTGCGGGCTTTTTTTAGTCTATTCCTGCCCCCACCCCCAACCCTTGGCAACCACTGATCTGTTTTCTGTCTTTTGCTTTTTCCAAAAAGTCATGAAAATGGAATCCTGCACTAGCAATCTGTTGAGTCAGAGCTCTCTCACTTGGTGTGCCTACTGAGATTTAGCAATTTTGTTGCATGTGATGGTGGGTCATTCCTTTTCTTGCTGATCAATATTCCATTACACACATACATATATACCAAAATTTGCTTATCCACTGCCCAGTTGAAGGAAAATTTGGATTGTTTCTAGTTTTGGTGATTACAAATAGGAAAACTGTCATAAGTATACACTTATAGAGTCTTGTGTAAACATAAATTTTTATTTCTCTTGGGCAATACCTAAGAGTGGGATGACTGGGTTGCATGGTAAAAACATGTTTAACTTTATATGAAACTGCCAAATTGCTTCCAGTGTAGTGGTACCCTTTTGCATTCCCATCAACAATGTTAAGATGTCTAGTTGTTCTACATTATTTGTCAGCACTTGGTATTGTCAGTTTTTTAAATTTTAAGTTATTTATTTTAATTGAAGGTTAATTGCTTTCCAATACTGTGGTGGTTTTTGCCATACATCGACATGAATCAGTCACAGTTCTACATGTGCCCCCAATCCTGAACGCTCCTCCCATCTCCCTCCCCACCCCATCACTCTGTGTTGTCCCAGAGCGTCAGCTTTGAGTGCCCTGTTTCATGCATCAAACTTGCACTGGTCTTCTATTTCACATATGGTAATATACATGTTTCAATGCTATTCTCTCAAATCATCCCACCCTCACCTTCTCCCACAGACTGTTCTTTACATCTGTGTCTGTTTTGCTGTCTTGCATATAGGGTCATTTTTACTGTCTTTCTAAATTCCATATATATGTGTTTCTATACTGTATTGGTGTTTCTCTTTCTGCCTTACTTCACTGTGTATAATGGGCTCCAGTTTCATCCACCTCATTAGAACTGACTCAAATGCGTTCTTTTTTATAGTTGAGTAATATTCCATTATGTATATGTACCACAACTTCCTGTCCATTCATCTGCCGATGCACATCCGAGTTGCTTCCATGTCCTAGCTGTCTATTGTAAACAGTGCTGAAATGAACATTGAGGTACATGTGTCTCTTTCAGTTCTGGTGGGTACATAGTGTTATTTTATTGTCGTTTTAATTTGCATTTCTCCAACGACTAATGATGTGGAACATCTTCTCCCATGCTTCTTTGCCACCTATATATCTTCTTTGGTGAAGTGCTCAGATCTTTTGTTAAATTTGTTTTTAATTAGATTTTGAGAGTAATTTTTATGTTTGGATATGCTATAAAGTGTTTTTAAAAATCAAAATCTCTTTATAATATGTCAAGAGATTTCATGTGAAAGTGGAATCTGACAAGGTTGAGCCCAGCATCCCATGTGGCAACAGTGGCTGAGACTAGAGCCTGCATCTTTACATGAGCTGCATCCTCCAGCCTCCTGCCTCTTTATTGCCAGCCTGGTTCCTCTAGGCATGTGAGTTTGAGACCTTCGGAATGCTTTCTTCTCTTTGACCAGTAACGTGTGTTGGCCACATAGACAGCGCCCCCTAGGGCTGAGTTCAGGTTTTGCACTGTTTTTCTTTCCATCTTCCCACTCACCCCTTGCATGGGATGGAATCCCCCAAACCTACTTATTCAAATAATCACGAGCCCCTCCATATGCCCTCTGGTTCCTTGATGTTTCCCACTTGGCCACCATCTTTTCCCATTCAGGTGGCAGTTTACATGAATGGCGCCCTCTGGTGTTGTGCAGTTCACAACATACGTTGTCATGAGCACTAGCCAAGTCCTTTGTCTCTCCTGAGCTCAGGATCAGATCTTTATTGTTCACTCACCAGGTGAGAGGATGCTGTGTAGCGGAGACCAGTGCATGAAGCTGTCTCAAGACAACCCCACCTTCTTGGCTTTGGTTTTAAACTGATAAATTCATTGTGGTGATGAAACTGGACCAGTGATCCTCAAGCTTTAGCATCACTTGGAAGGCTTGTTGAAACACAGATTGCTGAGCTTCACCCCCAGAGCATCTGATTCAGCAGGTCTTGGAGGGGCCTGACAATTTACACTTCTCTAGAACTCCCAGGTGATACAGATGCTGCTGGCCTAGGACCATGCTTTTTGAACTGCTGTCTTGGGTCTTTCCAGAGTGAAGGAAAGTGATTCTGAATGGGGGAGGTTGACTTGAAGAGAGGAGGCGATGAGGGGAAAATTAAATTCCCTGAGGGAGGAAAGGGCTGTGTGGAATTCTCAAATTCTGAAAATAACATGATGGGACCTGGAGACAGGGCTGTGGTATCCCCTTTGAGAGAAAAGGCCATATCTAGGGTGGCTGGACTGAGACCCCAGGGCTAAGCAAAGATCCCATGCCAAGAAGTGGCTGAAAGTATCTGAGCTGCAGCCTCTGAGCAACCCTGTGTCCAGCTCTGCCTTCGTTTGAGGACTGATCAACAGTGGCCAGGGACAAATTTCTAGTCAGGCTGCTGGATGGGTGCTTGGAATCAAGTTTAATTTGATTTTGGAAAAATAAAATAAGAACTTTTTTTCATATCTAGGATCATGGAGTAAAATTCACACCTGCTCTAGATGATTTAGTTGTAAGCTGTGATAAACCTAGACAGCATATTAAAAGGCAGAGACATAACTTTGCCGACAAAGGTCCCTATAGTCAAAACTATGGTTTTTCCAGTAGTCATGTATGGGTGTGAAAGTTGGACTGTAAAGAAGGCTGAGCACTGAAGAACTGGGCGCTTTCACACTGTGGTGCTGGAGAAGACGCTTGAGAATCCCTTGAATAGCAAGGAGATCAAATTAGTTAATCCTAAAGGAAATCAACCCTGAATACACACTGGAAGGACTGATGCTGAAGCTGAAACTCCAAAACTTTGGCCACTTGATTCAAAGAGCTGACTCATTGGAAAAGACCCTGATGTTGGAAAAGATTGAGGGCAGGAGGAGAAGGGGACGACAGAGGATGAGATCGTTGGATGGCATCCCCGACTCAATCAATGGTCATGAGTTTAAGCAAACTCCAGGAGACAGTGAAGGGCAACGAAGCCTGGCATACTGCAGTCCATAGGGTCGCAAAGAGTCAGACATGACTTAGTGACTGAACAACAGCCTCTGTCTCCACAATTATAGAGTTTGCCACTGATAAATAATTCCGTCTTTCCTAAGCATGGTGGAAGGGCATCAACACATGATAAGAATTAGTTTGTGGATACCCTGCAAAGTGGAATAGTCAAGAGTTGGTTGAAATTACTGCTTGTTCTCCCTGTCACCAAAGCTTTCTAGTGTAATATAACAATGATGGTAAAAGCTTTGGCTAGGTGCCGAGGCTCTGCTGCATTGCGTCCTATCTGCAGGGATCTCCAATTACATTATTTATTTTGAATCTCCCCAAAGCCCCATGAGGTAGGAATTTATTTCTTCCACTTTATGAATAGGAGAAACTATAGTTAATAACTTGTCTAAAAACACATGGCCAGGGGCAGGGGCAGGATTAAAACCCAGCTCTGTTTTACTCTGTTTATCTGGGGGATTGTAAGGCTGTAAAGAAAGATAATCTCTCAAATCACCTTGAGAATAAAATGATGCACCCCAGGAAGGATACAGGGTGATGGCCAAGGCCAAGGGCTGGGGGTGAGGCCATGAGACCTGGACCCGGAGGCCTGTGGGGTGATCAGGCCTCAGCATCAGTTTCTCTCTGCTCCATCTTTCTTTCCTTTCAGACATTTCATTATCCGATTTGTCTGGACTGGAGTCCACAACTGAACTCCAGTCTCTGCTCCCCAGCAGGAAGGATCTCATTGGCCCAGCTTGGGTCAGGTGTCCACTTCTGGTCCTGTTGGCTCTTTCAAGGGAGGGCTTAGTGGGGGCAGGTAAGCAAGGCTGCAGATGCCTTGCAAGTAGAGAAGTCCTCTGAGTAGGTGGCCCCCATGTTGTGTAGGAGAACCAGAAGCTCTAAGACATAACTGTCCAGCTCATGATGAACCCAGAATAGAACCAACCAGCTAGGCAGACCTTGGTCTAACCTTTGACCCTTCTGGGTAACCTTGGGCAAATTCCTTGTGTCTCAAAGCCTTGGTTTTCTCTGTTGTAAAGTGTAGAAACTATAACCCAGCACCAGGGATTGTTATAAAGAGTGGATGATGTGTACTCAGCTTCTTACATAATAATGGATCCCAAAGTGTTAACCTCAAGGGTGTCTATATTAAAGAAAGGCAGTTTTCCTGTGGTTTTCTCTTCCAAAGTAGTCATATTGATCATAACACCAAAATAAGAGAGGATAAATAAGTGCCAGTTCCCTTTGGCCTGTAATTTCTACCTCTCAAGTCTATCATTAGCCTTTGTGTGACCTCAGGCCACTTATTTGAATGTCATGGGATCTCAGTTTTCCTGTCTGTAAAATGGGCACAGCCTTTCTTCCACTGCTTCCTACCATCTCCAGTGGCAGGGCTCAGGTTCTGGCCCAGGGAACTTCAGGGGAAATAATAGTTTAAAAGCAAGTGTTAAAAAATAAGAAGGTGCCTGAAATGCCCCATGGATGCCCCTTGGATGAGACAGTAACCTTCAGAAAGCTGGTTAGCTCACTCTCTCTACAGAGGCCCAGTATTGACAGGTATTCAAATTTTTAAAGAAAAACTACAAAGGAGATACTTTATTTCTTTAAGAAATATTTAAGCATCTGCTATATTAAAAATTTTAAAAGTATTTAAATTAAACATTTAGATAAAAGGTCACCTTAGCGGTCAAATAAGATGTCTCTTGGGGGGCTTCCCTGGTGGTTCAGTCAGTAAAGAATCTGCCCACAGTGCAGGAGACCCTGGTTCAATCCCTGGGTCAAGAAGATCCCCCGGAGAAGGGAATGGTAAACC
>SJYB01007081.1:0-19733 GCA_006408585.1 Antidorcas marsupialis
GCGCGGCCGGAGGAGCCGCCAGAGAAGGGAGGGCCCCCATGAGGCGGCCCAGCAGCACACTGCCCCTCCCCGAGAGCCCGAGTCTCGGAAGCGTGGATTTCTAGGCGACACCAGACCCAGAGGCAAGCCTGAACACGCCTCGTGTGTGCTCAGCCGACCCCGTGACTGTCGCCCGTGAGGCGCCTCTGTCCACGGGAGAAGCTTGAATACACCCTGCACCACATCAGCCCATCTATACGACTCCAGCTGAGTCCACAACAGGCTCTAAGGGGAGGCTGGAGGAGCTCCCCACCTTTCTCACCCTGTAAAACTCAAAACAGGAGTTTTTTGTGATGGCAAAGAATTTTCTCCTAACCTTGGCTCCCAAAATTTGAGATGTAGCTTAAGAACCAAATAATTTAAAAATCTTTTCCATGACTTTTATTGTTCCAAATTAGCCAACTCCACGACCACGTGTCCTGTTAATTCAACGACCACGTGTCCTGTTAATTCATCAAAACTGCCAGGTAACCGACCATAAGGCTAGACTTTTAAAGGGAGTCTTTTTCTCTGTCTTACCAAACGAGGCATTTTGATAGCTTTTGTGTCTTCCCCTTTTCCCTACGGACTTCTCCGGATAATATTCCGCTAGTATTTCTTTTGAGAAAATCCCCTGTGTAGCTGCTCTACTGTTGAGAAGTTAGCTGGGGCATTTCAGGACATTCAGGAGGGCACTTAGCTGACCTGGACTGGAAAGACCAAATGGATGCCTCTAAACTGACAGGAAAGAGAGACCAGCCCCCAGTGGAGTCATGGCTGCCATGGCGGCAGGGCAACAGCAAAAACTGCTCAGCACGAAGCACGCCGCCACTGCCTGTGCCACAAAACTGGAGCTGAATCTTCGATTTTGTCAAGACTGATCAAGTCTAGTTTAACCACCAGTTTACAGGAGACACAGGGGACAGAAAACATGTTAAATAAGACTACTGGGACGTAGTCAATGAAATCTAGCTCGTGGGAGATTCCACAAGTAAACTGCAAAGGAAAACCAAAGCAGGAAAAAGCCTGCGGCTTCTACAGAGAGAGCGAGCTGTGAGCCCAGCGCAGCACGCGAGCCTTGTCTGGATGCTGGCTGGGGCAGCTGAAGCTTCAAAGACAAAGAAACAGAAACTACGGGAAAACTGCGGAAATGTGAGCGTGTGCTTAGATCTGATGAAGGCAAATAACTGGCTGTATGTTTCATCTTTCAGAGATACATACAAAAGCATACTATGGATGGAATTTTATCCTGTCTGGGATTTGCTTCAAAATAGATAGGGTACGAGTCAGTAACTGTTGAACCTGGGTGACAGGTATGGGGGAATCCTTTGATTATTCTGCTTTTACATATGTCTGCTATTTTCCCTAATGGCCCACACGCGAGCCCCGGGTCTCGCCCTCCTCTGGGAGAGGGCGCCTCTCTGTGCACCTGCCGAGCGGAGTAGGCGGGCCCTGCTGCACGGTGAGCAGTCACTTCCTTTTCGCAAACAAAGCATTTGAACACAGGGTATTTCGCAAGACACTAACGTTATGTTTAACCTCCTCCGACCTGGGGGCCAGGGTCTTCCTTGGCAGCCCTTTCTCCCATTTACCCCCTTCTCCCCCAAGCTCTTCTCTCTCTCAGACGTGCACACGGGTGGGGAGGCCATGATGACCCTGGAGGGGCAACTGAGCGAGAACACCCCCAACCGAGGGGGCTTCCTGTGCTTCACACAGCAAAGCAGACCCCACTGAGCCCCGCTGTGATGCGCACACCCAGAGGGCCAGCCGGCTGGCAGGAAGGCTTCAGAGCAGGCTCTGGCTGGCCCTGGGTCACAGAGGAGTGTGGACAGAGCCAGCGTGGCGGTCGCTCAGCAGCTCAGGGCTCTGAGCGCCCGGGCGCCAAGACCACCGGCCCCCGAGCCCCTCTGCCCATTCAGTTCAGTTCAGTTGCTCAGTCGGAAGGTGATGCCATCCAGCCATCTCATCCTCTGTCGTCCCCTTCTCCTCCTGCCTCCAGTCCCTCCCAGCATCAGTCTTTTCCAATGAGTCAACTCTTCGCATGAGGTGGCCAAAGTACTGGAGTTTCAGCTTCAGCATCATTCCTTCCAAGGAAATTCCAGGGATGATCTCCTTCAGAATGGACTGGTTGGATCTCCTTGCAGTCCAAGGGATCCTCAAGAGTCTCCTCCAACACCATAGTTCAAAAGCATCAATTCTTTGGCGCTCAGCTTACTTCACAGTCCAACTCACATCCATATATGACTACTGGAAAATCCATAGCCTTGACTAGATGGACCTTTGTTGGCAAAGTAATGTCTTTGCTTTTCAATATGCCATCTAGGTTGGTCATAACTTTTCTCCCAAGGAGTAAGCATCTTTTAATTTCATGGCTGCAGTCACCATCTGCAGTGATTTTGGAGCCTCCCAAAATAAAGTCTGACACTGTTTCCACTGTTTCTCCATCTATTTCCCATGTAGTGATGGGACCGGATGCCATGATCTTCATTTTCTGAATGTTGAGCTTTAAGCCAACTTTTTCACTCTCCTCTTTCACTTCCATCAAGAGGCTTTTTAGTTCCTCTTCACTTTCTGCCATAAGGGTGGTGTCATCTGCGTATCTGAGGTTATTGATATCTCTCCTGGCAATCTTGATTCCAGTTTGTGCTTCTTCCAGCCCAGCGTTTCTCATGATGTGCTCTGCATAGAAGTTAAATAAGCAGGGTGACAATATACAGCCTTGACGTACTCCTTTTCCTATTTGGAACCAGTCTGTTGTTCCATGTCCAATTCTAACTGTGGCTTCCTGACCTGCATACAGGTTTTTCAAAAGGCAGGTCAGGTGGTCTGGTATTCCCATCTCTCAGAATTGTCCACAGTTTCTTGTGATCCACACAGTCAAAGGCTTATGGCATAGTCAATAAAGCAGAAATAGATGTTTTTCTGGAACTCTCTTGCTTTTTCGATGATCCAGCAGATGTTGGCAATTTGATCTCTGGTTCCTCTGCCTTTTCGAAAAGCAGCTTAAACATCTGAAAGTTCACGGTTCACGTATTGCCCACTACGTCCCTGAAAGAGCCTCCATGCTGTAAACCTGTCTGCCAAGCGAGTGAAGTGATTCACTTCCCATTGCAGCTGGACTTCATGTCAGTGCCAACAGAGCTTTTGATAAAAGGATAAGGCGGCCAATGTTTTCACAGTGAAAACATAATTTGAGGCAATACTGATGTCTGTTTTGCCTGTGTAGCTTTTTCTATTACAAAGATGATTTCCTTTTAAAAAGTTTAAAAAACAACTCAAGAGCAGGTATGACCGTCATCCTTACTTGCATATGACCCACCCTTTGGTTAAAAAGATATAAAAATTTTATGTGATTATAAAACATGTAATATATAAAACACATTTTCAGTTAAAAAGCTTGAAAATAAAAGCATTATGAAATAACTTTATCTGTAATTCCACAAAGACACAAAAATATAAGATTCTCTCCTTCCAGTCCTGTTTCTACATATCTATACAGCAGAAGCAGGGCCACAGCATAGTGCATCGTCTTTTCATTTCATTTCCTCAAGATATTAACAAAACCCTTTATGATTCTAATACTTGAGGCATCTCAGGAGCAGGTAATTGGGCTATGCATAACGACATGTAACCCTGTGATAGACGCCCGTGAACACGAGACGTTTCCCCGTTTCTTTAACACGGAAGTGAGAGCAGCGTCTAGCGAAGAACACGAGCCTTGAAGACTCTTTTGATCCGTAAGATGCTGAGGGCGAAGCAAATTACACTCCCACCAACACCGGGAAGGTGCCGCCCCTTCTACTTTCTGGAGCGCCACACATTTTTACTCTGATACTTTGGTAGGCAAGAAATTGTATTTATTGTATTATTTATCACTAATAAGACTTTATTTGGAGAAGGCAATGGCAACCCACTCCAGTGTTCTTGCCTGGAGAATCCCAGGGACGGGGGAGCCTGGTGGGCTGCCGTCTATGGGGTCGCACAGAGTCGGACACGCCTGAAGGGACTTAGCAGCAGCACCGGGCTGAACCTCCCCCTTTGTGTTTAACAGGACTCCCTGGCTGGGAGCCATACAATCACATCTCTAGTGTTTTTGTCTTATGTGCATTTTTTTTAGTTCTTTACAAAGAACTTTAACCCTTTGCTGTAGCTGTAGTGAATTTATTTTCCTAACTGACCTTACAATGTTGTACATGATTTTTCTTTGATCAAAAACATTGACCTTTTCAATTTCTTCTATTGCTTTGTGCCTAGAAGTCTTCCTTCCTCAGAACAATTCCCAAGGGTCTCACCGTCTTTGGACCCTGAGCTGCGACCACTATTCCAGCAGTCTGCCTACTGTGAAGAATCAGGGAAACAGCTGAGCAGAAGGAAGCCTGTTAGCTCTCTGCCAACCAATGGGGGCCTGTCAAGCTGGACTTCCATGTTTACGAGGAGGAAAGCATGTCTGAAACACCGGACGAGAACTGTGTGCAGGCACAATGCTGGCGCCGGCGCCTCCGGGCAATGGCTGGGTGGGGACACCGCTGTTTTCGGGGGAGCGTCTGTGCCCTGGGGTATGTTGCTGGAGGAAAGAGCAGACGGGCGGCAGGACCACCAAGAACACGTTCGGGACCTGCGTTTCCACCTGCACAGGAAAGGAGCCAGTGACGAGGCAGGAGCTGCAATTTCCATTACATCTTTGGTGAGAGTAACGGGTGAGGTTAGTAAGGAGCACAGAAGCCCCCCACGTGTAGGATGCGGCACGCTAGGCTCACTCCTGCGCATCTCACTGCCCTGTGCCGTGTGCGGAAGAGCCCCCGGCCTGGCAACTGGCTTAGCCGCCTCCGTGAAGGGGACGGCAGAGCACAGGGTGGCTGGCATGGTTCATCCTGAACACAGAGATGCTAAATTAAGAACCTAGCTAGGAATATTTTCATTATTTCCTCCTAGCACTTCTGCAAGAAGGGCCTCAGCACCATGCGGGCATGCAGGAGCACGTTCTCACCCTCCAGGGCAGGACCACCAGCAAGTTCTTAGAGCCACAGAGCTTTTCTGCTGCCTGTTCACACACAGGCAGGAATCGAGCGCAAAACAGAGTGGCACCGCAGCGCCACTTAACAAGCAGTTATGAACTGGCAGGGGCTTTCGGCGCTGCAAAAGAGAAGTGCATCTTCTGTGTTGGAAAGAACTCTAGTGACTGACTTAACTCCTCTGATGTGCAGCTGGTGGCAATCCAGAGGCGCTGAAGGGCGTGTCCGGGTTCAGACACGAGTTTCTAAAGTGGCGGAACTGGGAGCAGGAGCCAAAGCAGGCGGAAGGTCCTGACGCCGAGCGCCAGGTCCCTGCAGCCCCTCACTGGCTCAGCTGGTACTCAGAGGATCCTCACTGTTACTCTGTGTAGCCATAAGCGTATGGTAGTAACAAAGAGGCACGCAAACCAAGCCTTCGTAGTTAATATCCCCCTGCAATCTCACCTTAATAAAGGGTTAGGGTTTATCCTGTACACACACCCTTTTCTGTGCTCAGGTAAACATACACACCGCTTTCTTTCCCCTCACTCAGTGCACACAATTAACTCAGTGAACCTGACTCAACGCCTTTTAAGTTTCCTGACATTCCACGGTACAGCTGTGCTATAATTCACCCAGCCATCCCCCTTTACCTGGCGTGCAGGTTGTACTCAGTTTTTTTCTCGATACTGGCAATTTGCGGTGAACATTCTTATGCCTGTCTGGACTCTTACGTGCTTACGTCATACCGTACGCTGTCTCCACAGGACACACGCCCAAGGTGGGGCACACAGGGTGTGCAGCTCATCCAGACCTGCAGGGGCCGCGCCTTTCGGGCGCCCAGCATCCCTCCCACAAGGTGCTCCAGGCGCTACCCGCTTGCTTCCCATGCCCTGTTCTGCGAGGTCACTGCTCTTTTTCTTGTCGCTACGCACAGCTTCTTTTTATAGTAGAAATGCTAACCTGTTGTCATAAGTAATGAGTGTATTTTCTCCCAGTCCACCAGTCCATGTCTTTGCTTTTTGCCATCAATTAAAAAAAAAAAAAACCAACCTGATGCAGTCAAGTAACCATGAAGGGCTCTAAGTTTTACTTTTTAGTTAAAAGGGGACAGAGGGAAGGGAGGTTGCTGTCTCAATGGATACAATTTTTCACACTCAGCCCTTCAATCTTTTTCAAACATTTTCTTTTTATATTTTTTCCATGTGTCTTATGCTGGTTAAAAATCTGTGTATATATCATGAGACACACAAGTCACATTTTGTCATCTCCCAGGGATTAACAGAACGGCATCCCTTTAAAAACAAAACAACAAAAAGCAGTATCTCTGCGTGGTGGAATTACAGATGACTCGTTTACTTTTTTGCTTCTCTTTATTTCTAAAATTTCTACAGACCTATTAATTCTGTCATTAGAATGAGATACATCATCACTCTACTTATATCTATGAATGAAAGGCTTAATTATCAATTAACACCTCAGCACGCATGAGGCCACAATCAGACAAGAGTAAAATCAGCAAACAATAACAACAAAACACCGCCTCATGTGCAGAGAGTAATTCATGAGCTGCCAAACGCTTGGGCTCCCGGGACAGCGAGCGCACACACGAGCACAGATGCTCACCAGGTGGAGTGCAGGCATCCTCACGCATGGTCTCATCCGGCCTCCCCGGCGACCAGCATAAGACCCTGGCGTCCTCATTTCAGAGGCAGAGGCATCAGCTCAGGCCAGCGGATGCCCTGTCTAGGCCCACAGGCTGGCCAGCAGCTGCCGGGACCTGAGCCCAGGCCTGTCCACTGAGGTGACAGCCTCCACAGGCGGTACGCACTCCCTTTCACAGCAACCTGCAAGGTTGGAGCTGTGATGACCCGTTTCACAGATGCGGTGATGGACCAAGAGGGGCTAAGTTTTCTGCCAAAGTTCACGCCCGCGGTGAGTGGTAACTCGGGTGAACACCGCCCGTCTGGCTTGGCTCCAGGCCCTCGCCTGCTGCACGGCACCACCTCTGACCTCCCGAACCCCTGCCTCACCCACAAGGCTTCCTCCTCACCTCCTCTCCACACGGAGGAGGGAGATGCAGGGCAGCAGACCGTTCACTGACTACACGGCATCTGAGAGAGCTCTAATCCACAGGCCCCCAAATGCTGAAATACACCTGGAGCTGACACCGCCTAGCACTGCACATTTGTAAAGTGCTTTTCCCCCTGCGTCTCATCCTACCCTCCAGTCACATGAACTAGAAGGGACGGTGCCCTTGGTTTCTAGGAACGCAAGGTCAGGGTGGTAGCGGCCTTGCTCACGACGACACAGCGAGCACAGGCCACCAGCTTACCGAGCCGCGCTCTCGTCCGGGGCCCCTGCATCTGAGTGCGCAGCTCAGGTCTCAGGTGGAACTTCTTGGCTTCGTCAACGAGGTCCCTGCACTGCAAACTGCAGCGGATGAAAGGCTGAAACAGCAGGAGAAGAGTGAGCCGCTGGGGCTTCAGCAGGGCTGCCGGCAGGGACTAGGGTGTGGGCTTCTGGGAATGATTTTAAAAAGGTTTGTTTTGAATAGACGTCACACGGTTCAAAGGTAGGTGAGGGTACGTGAATGGACCATAGGAAGGAGTTGTTATACAAACGAGACGGAGTTTGAGAGATGACCCTAAGCAGCTGGCAACCCCTCGGATGCCAACGACTGGAAAGGCGTGTCTGTGATGAACTTTCAGAGACGGGCTGGGCCAGCCTCACCCACACTTTACAGATTGGCGGTCTCCAGGGTGGCCCTGACAGCTTGTGGAGAAGGTCAGGAAACGCCCCACAGGGAACTGAGGCTGAAGAAAAGCTTGTAAACAAATGACTGACCCAAGTTGATGTGAAACACATCAAACTCCTCTCAAGCTGACCTTTCCAGTGGTCAAAAATAAAGAGACTTGATAAGGCAAGTGTCTTTTCCAAGGCAATTTGAAACGAAATTTTTTTTTGCTCTTTTTTGCCTTGCATTTTTAAAAATTTATTTTTAATTGAAGGATAATTGCTTTACATGAATCAGTCATAGGCTTACCTATGTCCCCTCTAGTGGACGAATTTTTTTTGGAATAATTTTTTTAAACCCGGAGAAAGGGACAAAATTTATCATCCACTTCTGCTATGCAAAATAATGAGGGGCTTGCAGAACAAAAAGACAACAAAGAGCAACGTTAAACGAAGCCTCAGACTCTCGTTTCTGCTGGGAGCCCGACTTGTCCGGCGACCGCCTTTAGACCCTGCGCCGCGCACGTCCCGGGCAGACAGGGACAGGCTTCGGGGCCTTCGCGCCTCTAGGGGGACCAGTTCTGGGTGCAGGGCGTGAAGCTGCAGAGACATCCCTGTCCCGGCGACTCACCTCAGCGTCTATGACGTCTGTGATGTAGCGGGGCGTCAGCAGGGGCATCCGGACGTACTGCAGCAGGTCCGGCAAGGAGCCCTCCCGCTCCTCCTGGGCGTGCCTCACCCAGCTGATCACGGCCTCGAAGACCGGCTCCTCCGAGTCCACCTGCAGGCGCGGGCACGCTGCTGGGAGCTCGGGGGCCGCCTCCCGTTCCCCTCCCCGAGTGACTCCCAGCTCCCAGAGACAGCCCGGCTCTTGGGGAAACAATCGTTTCAGACACAACTTGCTAACATCGTGAGAAAAGCTATAGTCAGAATGGGTGAAAAACATCTAAGAGAGAGGGTGCCTAATAGACCATCAGTTACAAATCAGCTTTTAATTCAGAATTTTCTCCATTCCTGAATTTTTTCTGGTCATTTCTGAAACGTTAGTAGGCAAAAGGGGAACCTGCTGCTCTATTCAAAACTGGCTCTCAGGACACATTTATTCACAGCTGCTGTTTACGGAGGTCCAGCCTTGCTCCCCAACTCCTCAGACAGGCCTGTGAGCAGGTACCTCCCGTAAAACATCGCAAGGAACGCGGAGTCTTCAAAGCATCGTCAAATGAGCACTTGAGCAGCTATGCCGTACTAGGTACCATGCAATTTGACATGATACATATAATTAATCTTTGGGGGAACTGAGGTCTGAGCTACATGTGACAGGCAGGATATGAAACCTTGTCCCTGGACAAGCATTCAGTACCGTGAGCACCGGGACTCACAAGACCAACACCCGAGGACCAGGCCCCAGAGTCCACCTGTCCTAAGATCCTCTCAGAGTGTGACAGCACCCAGAGAGAGAAGCCGTTCTGGGGACTTCTCCCAAGAACTGAAAGGACAGAAAATGCTTCCGAACATTCATTCATCTGATGGATTTACCAAACACGTACTAAGTGCCAGGAACCACTCTGGAGGGACAAATCAGACATGAACCTTCCTCTTAGAGTGGAGAGATAACTGTTAAGTCAGAAAAAAAAAAATGATCCCACTTTGTTATTATGTATCAAACGGGAAAAGTCCAGGGGCTGGAGACAGACTGACTTGAACTTGAGATTTCTTCATGCAGAGTGATGGGACAGGGAAGGCCTTCCTGTAGGAGCTGTAGCTTTCCACCTGGCGGAGGGGTAGCAGTTAGCCTCAGCAGATAGGAAGCGCCTGGAGAAGCCCTACAACCACATTGTCCAAGATAGCAGCCACGAGCCCCACGTGCTGCTGACATTCACATTAACTCAAGTGAGGCTAAAACTAAACTTCCCGCTTCAGGAATTCCCTGGCAGTCCAATGGTTAGGATGACACTTCAGCTGCGGGGAGCCTGGTTCGATCCCTGGTCTGGGAACTGGGATCCTGCAAGCTGCGCGGTGCAGCCAGGAAAAACAAGCTTAGCTTCTCAGTCCCACTGGCCGCACTTCACAAGTGCTCAAGGCCACCAGTGCTTGGGGTCAGTGAACTGGCCAGCACGGACACAGGGCCTTTCCACCTTCACAGAACATTCTACTGGACAGCCTGGGAAACGACAGAGCCTGGTGTGGCGGGATGAGCGAGGGAGGTGACGGAAAAGGTCAAGCTGGAGGAGCCAACCCTGCACAAGACTGGACTTTCCTCCAAACCGTGAGGAGGCGCCAAGCAGGCGAGTGACGGGGCCACGCCCACGCCTCGTGAAGCTGCTCTGGCGACCGTGGAGGGTGGCCTAGAAGGGCTGCGTGCCGGGAGCCCAGACAGGGGCCACCCTGAGCCCAAGAGGCAGAAGGCGGCGAGGCTGAGATGGCGGCAGTGCTGACAGGCTTCGCCCACTGAGCTCACAGGGGGTCGAGTGAGCCCAGTCTGCTGATGGACCAGACGCAGGGGAGGCTGCAGAAGAGTGGCCGTGATTTTTAGATGAACTTCGGCTTTGGCAAGGACGATAGGCTCAGAGTTCTGAACAGCTGAGTGCTAGACTCTGACACACTCTAGGTTTCAATGAGATACATCCATTGAAAATGGGGTTTTCCATCATAAGCAGAGATCCTTGATCTTACTAAAGACGGAATAAACAAGCATTGCACAGAAACGCTAAACTGAGAGGAGAAGGCCCCAGCATCGATGCTTCACTACAGAGAAAGAGAATTCTTTTATGTATCAGCCAACATTAGAACAGCCCTGCGTACGAAGCACAACTATTTTCTGCATTTTATGGGAGAGGAACCTGAAGATGAGTGGTTAGGAACACACGCCCCACAGCCAAAACCAAACTCCAGCGTGACTCTGAAGCCCATGTTGTTTTACACGATATGACACACTGCCTCCGTTGTTTCAAGTGCTATTGTTTCATATGGTCCAGAGGAAGCATTAGTTAGCAACAGGGTCAGACATGTGGTTAGTGCTTCTGGCTGGCATATGAAAGAGAAAAAAACGTCATTTTCTGAAAAAAACAAAGGCCATTCTCGCCAGACACTTGAGGAAGACGGCACAGAAGAGCCAGTCCTAGTTTCTGAAGAGCTGAGCTCACTGTCTTCCCTGCTCCAGCAGCTTCATCCAGTCTCCACTGCTCTTAAGAGAAGGCTCCCTGATTTGGTCAAGCAGAGACAAACTGAGAGGCGGCCAGCTCCCCGCCTCGTGGTTGCGAGAATGGTCGGGAGGCGAGGGCGGCTGAGTCCTGCCCCTCCAGCCGCGTGTGGGTGATGACTCATCTCAGAAAACTAGAGACGGTTCTGAGAATCAAATAACACTTTAAAATGCCAAGAATGGTGTCGTGAGAATGGAAACCCCAGGCACAAGGCTTTTGGTCCATTTTGTCCATAACCAGATCCCCGGCCGAGAGCTGCTCTGGGCCCACAGGGGGAGCTCAATAAATACTGGATAAATGAGCCAGGAGCTGGCTACTTTATGAGTGTTCACAGTGAAGCTTGTGTCTGCGGGGCCCTCTATCTCAGGTCTGGTGTCCCGTGTGAGGACCTAGCGCCCCCCGCACCCCACGGGCGAGAACAGGTGAGAACAGGTCACAGACACTCGGCCCCAAAGCCTTGCAGGAGCAGCGTCTCGGACAGACGTGAACCTAGTCAGAAACAAGGGTGTGGACGTGCCCCGATCCAGTTCCCTCAGAAAAGTCACCTGGCAGAGGTGCCAACACAAAGCTGGGTGAACGCTGACAAGAGATATACTGAAAACTTGCTGTTGCATGAAAATCCTAGTTTTAACAAAATAGATCAGCTTACTGAATATGCTTACTAAATACATTACAGACTGTCTTTAAGCAACAAACCCTTTTCTAGCACTTCGAGTATCAGTCAAACTTTCCTTCCAATATATTAAGACCTCTTGTTTATACTGAGGTGCCATGAACGTCTGGGATCCAGTCATCTACAGTCGTTTTCACTGTTATCTGAGGACAGTGAGAGAGAGAGAGGAACTCTCAGCCTCCCTAGAGGATCCTCCCTGAAGGTCACCGTCTCCTCAGCGGGGGAAGCAAAGCCCCCAGAGGGACTCCTCCCCAAGAACGAGGCTCTGCTCGGAGCGCCCAGAAGCCAACGGGAGACCTGGGCCACCAAGATGACTGCCGGCCTCAGCGACATGACGGCCCTGCTGCGCACACTCGGGGTCCCGCCTAGCTACAGACCTACGCGAGCCCCCAGGCGCCTCCCTGGGGGGCGGTGTCCCTGGACCGGGGCGCAGGCCGGCGGGACGCCACCGCTGCCCAACTTGGCCAGCAGAGCCTGCCAAGCCCAGAGGTGCTGACCTCTGCGCTCCCGCTTGCGGCCTCCAGCCTTCTGTTCCGTCCTCCTGATCCGCTTCCTCTACCGTCTCATCTAGACCCAGAGGCTGACTCTTCTCTCTTCTTCCTCACTCTGAACAGGCTCGTGACTCTCCCGACACCGTCAGCACCTGTGTCTTTTCGTTTGTCTCCACTACGACACTGAATCCCATGAAAACAAGACCGTGCCTTACTCACGCTCAGCTCCCCAGCACCCAGGCCGTGACTGCTGCATGGGAGACACTCTCAGTACATGTTTCAAAAGAAGTGAATGGGTAACGAGATGTATTCTACAAAAATCTACTTAACTTCCCATTTCTGCTTATTCCACACTGTTTAATAGTGACTCTTAAGCACTGGGATCACAGATTTCATTGAGGAAGAAGTGAACTCCCTCCCATAAACAAGCAAATCCATTTGGCATATAACTCAGGGACACGTGCTCGAACCTTGCAGCTCACGCAGACGCCCGACTAAGCCCTGCTGCAGGGGCTCGGGCCCTCCACTCGCTTTTCGGGCTTTGGCTCAGTCCTGAAGAGGGCGGGCGCCGAGCAGGCAGGTACCTGAATCTCATCGCACTTGATGAGCTTCTCCACCTCTCCTTGGCTGAGAAGGATGAACTCCTCATGCTGTACCACTTCAGGAAAATGCTTCTGGCTAAAAACCTCAGCTGCTTGCATCAGGTCAACACAGTTGTGAGTCTCAGCGAAGTCCCGGATGCCCAGGCAGTTGGAAGGGTCCAGCTGGCTTTCCAAGAACTCGCAGCAGGCTTGCTTCACGCCTAGACAGACACAGACAGGGGCCCTGAGGACACCTGGTGGGACAGGCCTCAGTCCCTGGGTCACAACCCCTTTGAGTGGGATCAGAGGGACCCTGGCTCAATGCCTAAGAATCAGTTTAGAAATTTCATTCTTTGGGAATCCAAATCCTATTTCCATCTTACGTGCTATGCAGCCTTCAGCAAGGCCTTTATAAATGTGTGCTGAGGCCTTAGAACAAGTGCAGCAGGACGAGCTGTGTTTATGGACACCGCCACAATCACACAGACACGCCTGTGAAACTCCTGGGCGTCACACTATAGAACCAACTGCCACTGAGCACAATCCACCTAATCCCTACGCCACACAAGAACTTACTGAGAGACGCCAAAGGAGGACAAACAGGAGGGGCTGGAGACACTCTCCTATTTGTCTAACTGAAAAGCTCTGAGTGTACCATTCGTTTAGAGCTGGGCACTAATGCCAAGGCCTCGCACTCCCCCAGTCATGCTCTAAAAGCTATCAGAGACGGATCTGGAGGTGAGCGCAGACCGACGCCTGGAAGGGGAGCCGCCTCCAGGCTGGGGAGCCTCACACTCTCACTTTTGTGGGTCAATTTAAATGCTTAATAGATAGTTTTTATGGTTCAGAAGGTTAAAGGGCCCATGTGAGTGGTCCCCAGCCCCCTCACCCACCCGGGCACCTGCGCTGGCTCCCTTCCATGGAGGCAATGACTTGTAACTGTGTCTCATGACCCCCCACAGGATGGCTGTGCACACAGATGGAAGGAAAGGCCTCTACTGGCCCCTCCTGCAGGTTTCTACAAACAGAAAGTGCGTGCTCTCTTTACTCAAGAGCCAGAGACGCACACCTGGAGGCTCCTCCACACTGCGACTGAAGCCTCAGGTTCTCAGCATGGGCACTGACCCCGAGGCCCGTCGTGCCCCTCACTCCCGCAACTGGGAACGTCCGCGGGCCGCTGTGGGTGCACGCCTCCACAGCTGTACCTTTCAGCTGGAGCAGGCAGGCTGCCGGCAGCAGCTCCTGGACGTTCTCCACAGTCACATGCACGGTCTCCGTGTACACAAAGTCCAACAGGATTTCCATGGTGGAGGCAGTTAAACCCTGAATATCTACATACGGTTTCCCCTTCTCTGAGAGCTGAAAGTGAAAAGGGCATGAGATCATGGTGGTCGCAATTCCACAAGGTTAAGGCAGAGGCTCGTATCCCAGCACTTGAAGGGATGTTAACAATATTAACTGCATGCACGTCTTTAACAAAAAAAGGTTGTCTACTTTGATTTGTGCAAAGCAAATACAGCATATATTTGCAGCTTTTCAGATGGGGGGAGCTATGTGCAACCCAAGAGCACACAGAGGTGACACCCTCTGAGAATGTCAACTTTACTTGTGAATCATTTAACATGTGCTCTCTTATTAAAACAAATGCAGACATGGGATAGAACCAAAAGCTCCATGAGCATGCCACTAGCCTCCATGGGCTTTTCAGATGAAACATGAACTTCGCTGAGTTCAAGCTGCAGACCCTCCAGAATGAGCCAGCACCGTCCCACTCGTCCTGAGACTGCACCGGCCACCTTCAGGGCGCTCCACTGTACCACTGAAGACAACTGGACTGTTTGCTGCTTCCTCAAATACTGGGTTGATTCTCTTTGGGGATTACTGAATTACTGGTGGTGCATTTAGTCTAGACTATATCCTTGGGGTTATGAGTATAGTTGAGGCCAGATAAGCATAGAAAATGGTTTGCCTAAGGGTGGAAATCTTCAGCTTTACAAGACAGTAACTATCTGAAAACTGGTTACCTTATGAACGTTTTACTAGATCTTAGTTTAGAAATTTCAATTACTTACAAAACTCCACTGTATGTCTGTTTTAAACTAAACATCTTTATCAACTTTGATTCCTTCCTCAGTCCAGAATAATCAAAAAGTATTCTCTAACAAAGCCAAGAATAAAATAAATCCCAGAAACCAAAAAATGTCACCAATACATTATTTTGGAAAAACATTTTTACTAACTGTAAGTATTTACAAATAGAAATATATAAGTACATTCATGTCAGGAGTTTCTTAGTCAGTAACCTATATTCCCATTAGCCAAATAGTTTAAGTATGTAAATGAGTTTACTATCTAAGAACTTATAGCAACTGCAGTATTTCACATTAATACTCGCTTTACAATTTTTCAGAGTGCCTCTCGTTTACTGTTATTTCATCTGATGGTCACAGCAGCCTGGTAAGGCGATCAGGTCTGATGTCACTGCCATTTAACACACAAAGGGTCTGAGCTTCAGAGAAACAACATGACTTAACCTTGAAGCCAGGCTTCCTGCCTCACCCTGTGCTATTTCAGTGGCACCGCATTTATGGAGAAATTTAGAGCTGGAAGAGAATGAAGACACCAGCAAGTTTAATCATTCTGTTCTACAGACAACCTAGTGAGGTTAGATGGTCGTTAGGGTTCACACAGAATTTCTAAGAGAACTGAACCTAAAATCCAGGTCTCTGGACCCTTCTGTTTAAATCATTTAGTGTTAAAAACAAATTCAAGGGTATAGAGACCAGTCTGGAGATTCTTAAAAGAGTAAGAGTCCCCCATGATTCAGAAATACTGCTCCTGAGCATATTTCCAGAAAAGAGTAAACCTTTACTTTCATACACGCACTCCAGTGTTCACAGTAGCACTACTTAGAACAGTCAAGACACGGAAGCAACCTCCACGTCCATCAACGGATGAATAAAGAAGATGTGGTATACACGTGGGGGACAGACACACACACAGACACACACAAGTGAAATATTACTCAGTCATAAAAAAGGAATAAAGAACAATGCCACCTGCAGCAGCCGGGGAGGACCTGGAGGTGACCGCATCAGTGCTAAGGCAGGGGAGCCAGGCAGAGTGAGACAGTGAGGGCAACGTGGAGGAAGAGGAGCGAAATTCCAATTCCACAGCGAATGAGTCACAGGGGCGAAATCAGAGAAGGCAGTGGCGCCCCCCTCCAGCACTCTCGCCTGGAAACTCCCATGGACGGGGGAGCCTGGTGGGCTGCAGTCCACGGGGTCACTAAGAGTCGGGCACAACTGAGCAACTTCCCTTTCACTTTTCACTTTCATGCATTGGAGAAGGAAATGGCAACCCACTCCAGTGTTCTTGCCTGGAGAATCCCAGGGACAGGGAGCCTGGTGGGCTGCAGTCTATGGGGTCGCACAAGGTTGGACACGACTGCAGCGACTCAGCAGCAGGATGAAATACACAGGGTGGGGCATAAGCCAGTGACGCTGCAATGGCTCTGAAGAGGGGCAGGGGGTGTCTGGGCTGCTGACCATCTTATGCTGCAGCGGATCGCTACGCTGTCCAGCTCACACACAGCACTGCGGCCCAGTTACACTTCAGCTGAGAAAGACGTGACCCATTTAGCATTTTCTTGCCTGATGTCAGTTTTTAAAGGAAGACTACAAAATCCTGGTGAGAAAAAAATGAAAAAGGAGTTCTTTTTCAGACGTGCAGAGAAAGAGTGAAGCCAGGACACACACCGTGTGGCGAGTCCTCTGTGCTTCCTGCTGGCAGCCGGGCGGCACTCTCCTCACGCAGCTAAATGCCAGCGCTTCTGGTGCCCACAGACACTGTGGGGGACAGGACAGGATCTGCAATGCCACCTGCACAGGGTCCCCTTAAAGTTACCCTGGGTCCACTGGGGCCAGCGGTCAGGCTCCACATTCTCCCTGCTAGCCGTGTGGCTGAGTACTGGCTCAGCATCACACGCGACTCTGGCTTTACGATGGAAACATCAAAATTAGAATCAAGTTAAGTTACTGGAGAAGGGAATGGTAAACCAAGTTAAGTTAATTTAGGATTAAATCCTCTCTACCATTTACAAGCTGTAAGGCATTTTATATCTGAGACCTTATTTCTTCACTTGTAAAATGAGACGGTAACAACCATCCTTGGGGTGAGTGGGACAGGCAATCGTCTAACACAGCACCTGGCCCACAGGCTGGTGACCTTCGTTATCCTAACATGATTACCATGATGAAGTATGTCAGGCTTATGTACAAGTACAGATAAATTACATAATCGAGACAATTTATTTAAAATAAAAAAATCAGACTTGCAATCCTGGAAGCTGAGAGCGCGCTCCTCATGACTCAGCAGCTCCGGCACACGCTGCGTGTCTTGCCAGGCGACCACTACGGCAGTCTTTTTCCTAACACTTTGCAAGCACCACTTTTTTTTTGCCAGGCCAGCCTGTCCCTAACTCCCTGGTTAAGGGCTTGTGCTCCCAAGTTGGCATCTTTCTGGCAATGTTTTGTGTGCCCACACAGCCAGGCACCAGTCCTCTGCCACCCACCTGAGACTGCACTAACGCTCCCCTGGGAGAAGCCTGCTTTTCCTCACACACTGCAGGAAGGAGTGGGATGGGGGCAGACTCTCGCTCCTCTTTCCTTCCCTCCTCCCTCTTCCCCGGTATTTTGTAAAATGTCACATTTTAGAAGAAAGAAAATAGGAAAACAAATTAAAACACTGGTAAGTAAAATCCAATAGCTGACATTTGTGTTTGCTACATGCTGGACGTTGTTCTAAGCACGTCACGTGTAAGTTCCTCGGGTAATTGTCACAACCACCATATGAAATTGTGTACTATCATTCCTCATTCTGAAATGAGAAAACTAACGCACAAACGGCAGATGTTATCCAGAGTCTGCCGCTGAGCACCAGACTACAGAGAGTCACAGTCATACGGAACCTCCACTGCTTCGTTCAGTGAAATGAGACGCCCACGAGGAGACGCATGTGGGCCCACTTGTGAGGAGACGGTCCAGCACGTACCTCACTGGTGAACATGGCGCAGAAGTAGTCGCTGCAGGCAGCCAGCACGATCCGGTGGGCGGGGAAGTCCTTCTGCTCCACTCTCAGCGTCACGTCACAGAGGGTGTTGCTCTTCCTGAGGGAGTTCATGGAGTTGAGAATGGATTTAGCGTGGGTGTTTGTCATTATGTCTTTGGGGGCCATGATGCCTCTCATCAAGCAATACGGAGAGAGAATGAAAGGGATCCTTGTACTCTGTAAGGGCAAGAAACAAAACCAGTGAGCACGTGTGAAAGCCGGGGGACACTAAATATATTCAGTTAGCTTTACAAATGAAGGTGGCTCCATCAGACTCAAACATCCACAAGCAGAGCGCACTCCTCTTCCTGGCATTACCAACACAACCCAGCCACTAATTCCCCTGAGCAAATCTGATCCCTCCTCCCTCTGAATTCCCCTTGTCACGGAGTGCCCAAACCACCTGACATTACTGTCATCAACACTCTGCTCTAAATAGAAAGAAACTATTCCTTTCTCACCTATCTTCACAGGGCTGCTATCTCTCATGGTAAAAATCAGAAGATACAATTTCTTAAAGGTGTGATATCACTGTTTTTAATACCCGAAAGGTAATTAAGTAGCTGAATATTTATAGAGGGTGGGGACCCAGTTTTTTATATTTTCTCTCCTATCAAGTGTATAATAAATGTTCAGTGACAGAATGCAAGAAAGGAACTGCACCTTCAATCTAGAGCAAAAGGCCAGTATCAGTGAAAATAAACTTTTTCTAAAGAAGCATCCAATTAATTATTTATGATGACTTCCAACTATATTTGGATTTGTTCTTAAAATGAAACTTCAAATGAGGACCCAATGCATGCCTGCATGCTAAGTCATTTCAGTCATGTCCCACACTTTGTGACCTTATGGTCTGTAGCCTGCCATGATCCTCTGTCCCTGGGGATTCTCCAGGCAAGAATACTGGAGTGGGATGCCATTATCCTTCTCCAGAGAATCCAGTTCCTACGCTGAATAATGGAGACCATGCAAGCTTAAGCTATTGAAGTTCTACAGAAAGGCCTATCTACTCTAATTATTAGTATACATCCATCAATATTAACACATTAATATTTGCAGTAATTCTTCTATACTATGAGAGAATTACTGGGATAGAAAAGAATCAAAACGCTACAACTAATTTTATGGCCAAAGCCAGTCACTTGTAAAGCTCACTGTATGCATAAATTAAATGAACTCAGTAACAGGCTACACGTTAAAAAGTTAATAGAAGTAATTTCTTGATTTTTGACAAGCTTCAGTTATTATTTTATTTTTATTTGCTTCAAGGACAATCTCTGGGGAACGAAATTGGAAGGTTACTAAGAGTCTGTCTTATGCGGAATCCAAAATTTTCTGTAAGGATCCAAGAAAATTAAATCAAACTATGGTTTTCAAAAATCCACAACTCACAACCATAGTCATATACGAAAAGGGAAAACGAGACCCTAAATCCTCATCTACTCCTGTTTATAGGTGGCGTACTATTCTTCAAGCGCTCCAGCCACTCTACAGGATCCATTCTACAGAAAAGGAGGTGGTCCATCCAGGCCTGAGACGACCTCCAGAGAGACTTCCCCGCAGTCAACTTCGTTGCACCTCCGGAGACTGAGAAAGGCCCGCACGGACGCCGCTACGCGCGGAGGACCTCGGCGCGGCGGCTCGGACAGCCACGGCCCCGGCCTGCGGCCGCCCGCTCCCGGGGTGCCCGGCCGCGCTCCGCCCCAGGGCCCCGGTCCCAGGCCCCCGCGGGCGACAACGGCGGCGGCGCCCCCTCCCCGACAGCCTCCAGACGGAGGTCGCGGCGCGCGGCGCCTGGAGGCCCCCGCCCGCCCTGAGGGGACGGCGGCGGGGGAGGGCGCCGGCTGCCGCCCGCGGGCCACTCACCTGCGCTCCGGCCCGCCGGGCGGGCGCGGGGCGAGCGGGCGGCCCGGCAGGTGCCCAAGCGCCGCCGC
>SJYB01007082.1:1044-14026 GCA_006408585.1 Antidorcas marsupialis
AAAAAAAAATAGTGCAGTGATAAAGCAGGGTTCTGCCTCCTCCTCTCTTTCCAAATTATATATGTATATTATGTGTAATATGAATATACAATCAAATAATTAAATATTAAATCATTATTAATAATAAATTGTTTAATAATTAAAAATTAAATAGTATAATTAATTGTAATATAAATATACAATTAAAAAATTCTTGACCCTTGGAAGAAAAGCTATGATCAAAGCTATAATTAGAAAGCAGAGAGATTACTTTGCTAACAAATGTCTGTAGAGTCAAATCTATGTTTTTTTTCCAGTAGTCATGTATGTATGTAAGAGTTGGACCATAAAGAAGAATGAGTGCCAAGGAGCTGATGCTTTTGACCTGTGGTGTTGAAGAAGACTTTTGAGAGTCCCTTGGCTAACAAGGGCATCAAACCAATGGATCCTAAAGGAAATCAACCATGAATATTCTATAGCCACCTGATAGGAAGACAGGTAGGTAGATATAGATAAGGATATAGATATATATAATCTTTGAATTCTTTTGTAGGAACAAAGGACCCAGTCCCAGGGAGGATGATAACTTCAAGCCGAGCACAATACCTTATTGCCAAATACAGACTTAAATTGAAGAAACTAGGGAAAACCACTAGACCATTCAGGTATGACTTAAATCAAACCCCTTACTATTATACAGTGAAAGTGACAAATTGATTCAAGGGAATAGATCTGATAGACAAAGTGCCTGAAGAACTATGGACAGAGGTTCATGACATTATAGAGGAGACAGTGATCAAGACCATCCCCAGGAAAGAGAAATGCAAAAAGGCAAAATGATTGCAAAGTGTCAGACACGACTGAGCGACTGAACTGAACTGAACTGAACTGAGGAGGCATTACAAATAGCTGAAAAATAAAGAAGGGAAGCTAAATGCAAAAGAGAGAAGGAAAGCTATATCCATCTGAAAGCAGAGTTCCAAAGAAAAGCAAGGAGAGATAATAAATCCTTCCTAAGTAATCAATTCAAAGAAATAGAGGAAAACAATAGAATGGAAAAGACTAGAGATCTCTTCAAGAAAATTAGAGATACCAAGGGAATAGTTCATGCAAAGATGGGCAAAATAAAGGACAGAAATGGTTATGGTTATGGACCTAACAGAATCAGAAGATATTAAGAAAAGATAGCAAGAATACAAAAAGAACTATACATACAAGATCTTGATGGCTCAGATAACCACAAAGGTATCACTCTCCTAGAGCCAGAGGTCCTGGAGTATGAAGTTAAGTAGGTCTTAGGAAGCATCACTATGAACAAAGTTAGTGGAGCTGATGGAATTCCAGCTGAGCCATTGTAAGCACTAAGAGATGATGCTGTTACAGTGCTTCACACATATGCCAGCAAATTTGGAAAACTCAGCAGGGGCAACAGGACTGGAAAGGGTCAGAGTCCTTTCCAATCCCAAAGAAAGGCAGTGCCAAAGAGTGTTCAAACTACCACACAATTGCACTCATCTCACACGCTAGCAAAGTAATGCTCAAAATTCTCCAGGCCAGGCTTTGACAGTATGTTGAATGAGAACTTCCAAATGTTCAAGCAAGATTTAGAAAAGGCAGAGGAACAAGAGATCAAATTGCCAACATCCATTGGATCATAGAAAAAAACAAGAGAGTTCCAGAAGAGCATCTACTTCTGTTTTATTGACTATTCCAAAGCCTTTGACTGTGTGGATCACAACAAACTGTGGGAAATTCTTAAAGAAATGAGAATACTAGACCACCTGACCTGCCTCCCTAGAAATCTGTTAACAGGTCAAGAAGCAACAGTTAAAAGTGGACATGAAACAACAGACTGGTTCCAAACTGGGAAAAGAGTATGTCAAGGTTGTATATTGTCACCACGCATTTTTAACTTACATGCAGAGTACATCATGAGAAATACCTGGCTGGATGAAGCACTAGCTGGAATCAAGATTGCTGGGAGAAATATCAATAACCTCAGATATGAATATGACACCACCCTTATGACAGGAAGCAAAGATGAACTGAGGAGCCTCTTCATGAAAATGAAGGAGGAGAGTGAAAAAGCTGACTTAAAACTCATAATTTTGCCAGTGGTGACTGGAACCATGAAACTGAAAGATGCTTGCTCCTTGAAGGAAAAGCTATGATCAACATAGACAGCATATTAAAAAGCTGAAAAATTGCTAATAGAACTGCCTTATGACCCAGCAATCCCACTGCTGGGCATACACACTAAGGAAACCAGAACTGAAAGAGACACATGTACACCAATGTTCATTGCAGCACTGTTGATAATAGCCAGGATATGGAAACAACCTAGATGTCCATTAGCAGATGAATGGATATGTGTATATGTGGTACATATACACAATGGAGTATTACTCAGCTATTAAAAAGAATATATTTAAATCCGTTCTAATGAGATGGATGAAACTGGAGCCGATTATACAGAGTGAAGTAAGCAAAAAAGAAAAACACCAATACAGTACACTGACACGTATATATGGAATTTAGAAAGATGGTAATGATAACCCTGTATTTGAGGCAGCAAAAGGGACAAAGATGTATAGAAAGGACTTTTGGCCTCTGAGGGAGAGGGTGGAATGATGTGGGAGAATGGCATTGAAACATGTATACTATAATGTAAGAAACGAATCACCAGTCTATGTTCGATACAGGATACAGGATGCTTGGGGCTGGTCCACAGGGACAATCCAGAGAGATGATATGGGGTGGGAGGTGGGAGAGGGGTTCAGGATTGGGAACTCATGTACTTCTGTGGGGGATTCATATCAATGTATGGCAAAATCAAAATAGTATTGTAAAGTAAAATAAAGTAAAAATAAATATCTAAAAAAAGTGAGTTTTCAATATGCATTTACTAAAATGGAATCTAAAAAAATTATGCAGATGAACTTATTTACAAAATAGAAACAGACTTAGAGAACAAAGAACTTATCATCACCAGAAGGGAAGGGTGGGGTAGAGGGATGGATAGGGAGTTTGGTACTGACAAGAAAAGAATTGTAAATTATTATATTGTGCCCCTGTAATGTATATGATATTGTATACTACACATCAATAAAAAAGAAAGTGAAAAAAATTAAAAAGGAAAAAAAAAAGCTGAGACATTACTTTGCCAACAGAGATCCACCTAGTTAAAGATATGGTTTTTCCAGTAGTCAGGTATGGATGTGAAGGTTGGACTATAAAGAAAGCTGGTGCCAAAGAAGTGATGCTTTTGAACTGTGTTGTTCAAAAAGACCCTTGAGTGTCCCTTGGACTGCAAGGAGATCAGACCAGTCAATCCTAAAGAAAGTTAGTCCTGAATATTCTTTGGAAGGACTGAAGTTGAAGCACCAATCCTTTGGCCACTTGATGTGAAGAACTGACTCCTTTGAAAAGACCCTTATGTTGGGAAAGATGGAAGGCATGAGGAGAAAGGGACACTAGAGGATGAGATGGTTGGATGGCATCACCGATTTGATAGAGTTTGAACAAGCTTCTGGTGTTGATGATGGACAGGAAAGCCTCACATGCTGCTGTCCATGGAGTCACAAAAAGTAGCAGCACACAACTGAGTGACTGAACTGAACTGAACATAACAGCCCTAGAACACAGGTCTGTTTTCTCTCCATCAACCAATCACAAGGACGTGAGCAAACAATGGAAGATAACAATGACTCTGTTTGCCCTCTCCCTGCCCCTGCCCAGCAACGTTTAACTGTCATAAGACTCCTATTTCTACCTTTAAAAATTTCATGGTTGCACAGAATCTTCAGGATTTTTTCTTGTACATAATTCTAAGTTCTTCTCTGGTTGTTGACTTCTTGAATATGTCAGTCTTTTCTTTTTGACCAACACTTGTCTTTCAATTATTGCAACAAGCAGTTGAACCTGTTTGATAATAAACATAATGTAATTATATTAAAATATTTGAATTTACAGCAAATGATTTTCACATATTTTAAAATATATGGGAAACAATAAATTGAAGAGAAGTGGAGTTAAAATTGCTTTGGTAAAATGAGAAATTTGTTTTTAATTATATACATACACACACACACACACAATTTGTAGAAAACAAATAAAGCTTTGGAGTTCAATATTGAAATAAGTGTAGTAGAAGGCTCTCAGTTCAGTTCAGTTCAGTCGCTCAGTCGTGTCCAATTCCTTGCGACCCCATGAATCACAAGTCTGCCAGGCCTCCCTGTCCATCACCAACTCCCAGAGCTCAACCAAACCCATGTCCATCGAGTCAGTGATGCCATCCAGCCATCTCATCCTCTGTCATCCCCTTCTCCTCCTGCCCCCAATCCCTCCCAGCATCAGGGTCTTTTCCAGTGAGTCAACTCTTCGCATGAGGTGGCCAAAGTACTGGAGTTTCAGTTTTAGTATCATCCCTTCCAAAGAAATCCCAGGGTTGATCTCTTTCAGAATGGACTGGCTGGATCTCCTTGGAGTCCAGGGGACTCTCAAGAGTCTTTTCTAACACCACAGTTCAAAAACATCAATTTTTCCGCACTCAGCTTTCTTCACATTCCAACTCTCACATCTATACATGACCAATGGAAAAACCATAGCCTTGACTAGACAGACCTTTGCTGGCAAAGATTTTCATTAAAGACTGTCCCGACTTACAATGTTTTGTCAGTCAACTACAATGGTAACAATATGGTACATGGTCAGTAGAAAATGTACTTTCAATTTTAAATTTTGATCTTTTTTCCAGGCTACATGGTATGATACTCTATCTATTGAAGCTGAGCAGCTACAGTGAGCCACAGCTTTCAGTCAGCCACGTGATCAAAGGATAAACAACCAAAATACTTACAACCATTTTTTATTTACAATACAATATTCAGTAAATTACATGAGACATTCAATACCATATTATAAAATAAAGTTTTCCTTAGGGTAGGCTACATTTTATGAAAAAGATTTCACATATGTAAATAAGGCTTTAAAATTGGATAGTGGGTTAGAAATGGAATGATTTTGAAGACCATAAGGAAACCTTATATTTTCATGAACAAACTATTAGTGCATGTATGTGTTATCAGTTGTGTCTGACTCTTTGCAACCCTATGGGCTATAGTGTGCTATTCTCCTCTGTCAGTGGAATTATGCAGACAAGATTATTGGAGTGGGTTGTCATTTCCTACTCCAGGAAATTGTACGAATATGTATTTTAAAGATACAACCAGTGAAGCTTTAGAAGAGCAGGTAAAACATGAAGAAGTACTAAAACATCTTTGAGAAAATCACTTCTAGAAAGTCTATATCACCAGATATAGACCGTTAGTAAAAATCTGGGGTGATGTGATTAAAAAGGACTCAATAAGAAATAAAAAAGTAAGGATTAGAAAGAAGACAGGACATCTGTGCTTTATGGTAAGAAAAAGTTGGGGAAAATTTTCTACTATGTTTATGTAGATAGCAGAATTTATAATAAAATATTGTAGTAAATATTGATGAGAGGATATTTCTAACTAAAATTTCAAAGGTTTGACCTAGTTTATTTCACTGCTCATAGTAAAATGAGAAAAATTTTAAAAAAGGAGCAAATAGAAGGAAGAACTGTTAAAAAAAAAAATAAAGCAAACCAGTATGTGATTATTTAGAAGGTTTTCAGTCTATCCATATAGCAAAATGCTAAAGCTAACTGGTAAATTCAAATGGCTTAGGGAGTATATGAAAGCGTGACTGTACAGATTTTTGCTAAAAACTGAAAAAGATCGTAAGATCACTGTGTACAGTGGCACAAAGGTTCTTTCAAGAGGTTAAGGTTTTGTTTCACAGATTTTCTCAATTCAACCAAAAGACCTCTAAGAAAGACATCTCCACAGTGGGTCAAGAAAAAGGATTATCCTCAAAAGATTTATGGGTGTGGCTTTTATTTAAGGGATTGCAATTTGGTGCAACTTATATTTACAAAGAAACTGCAAAATAAACATTTTTGTTAGTAGAAATGCTGCCAGCTTGGGGTAAAGAGGGGAAAGAAAAGAATACAAAATAAAAGGAGACTGTTGGGATTCTACCTTCCCAAGTGGAGGTTGTGGTAAAGAACTGGCCTGCTAAGGCAGAAGACGTAAGAGACATGGGTTCAGTCCCTGGATTTGGAAGATCTGGAGGAGGCCATAATAACCCACTCCAGCATTCTTACCTGGAAATCCCATGGACAGAGCAGCCTGGTGGGCTACAGTTCATAAGGTCACAAAGAGTCAGACATAACTGAAGTTACTTAGCACGTTGGGATTCTAAAATCTAATGACAGAAAGTTGACTGATAAAACTACTCAGTTGCTAACGGGTGTTATTATGAACAAGGAAGGCTGATGCAGCAGGTGGAGCTGAGAGTCCAGAGGGAGCAGAGAAAAGCCAAGTGGACAGAGCTGAGAGACCCAGAGAAAAATTATTCCAAACCCTTGAAACTTAATGAGAGAACTTCAGTGGTAGTTTACTTGACTGGATTTTAAAATGGCACTCCACTCCAGTACTCTTGCCTGGAAAATCCCATGGATGAAGGAGCCTGGTGGGCTGCCATCTATGGGGTCATACAGAGTCGGACACGACTGAGTGACTTCACTTTCACTTTTCACTTTCATGCACTGGAGAAGGAAATGGTAACCCACTCCAGTGTTCTTGCCTGGAGAATCCCAGGGACGGCAGAGCCTGGTGGGCTGCTGTCTATGGGGTCGCACAGAGTCGGACACAACTGAAGCAACTTAGCAGCAGTAGCAGCAGGTGACCCTTTTACCTTCCATCTTCCCACTTTTTAAACAAAAATGTCTTTTAGTGTCATCCCATACCCATTCCACCAATGTATGCTGAGGCTTTGGGGGCAAACCTTTAATTACACAAGTTCAGATTTAAAAATACAGTACCCCAGATTAGATTAAGCATAGGAGCTTCATCCAAACTGTTTTACAAAACTTAGATAATAAGAATTAGATGAAAAGATTTGAGCTTAAGCTGATCCTGTTATGGGATATTTTTGGGAAATTAAAAATGAAATGGATATATTTTGCCTGTGGGACAGAGGTGTAATGTCAGGAGACAGAGGGCTAACTGTGGACAGTTGACATCTTTATAATATCTTCTCATCCAAGAATATAAAATACTTCCCAAAAATTGTGTTTAAGTTTTCCAATTCTGTGCATAAAGCTTATAACTATAGGGTTAAGTTCATTCTTGTGTATTTCATTTAAAAAAATTGTTACTTTGATTGTTACTTGAAATAAATTAGTATCTATTGAATTCTATCATTTACTGTTTTCTTGTTTGTATAGAAAGAAGTTAACAAGATTGACAAATCTTTTACACAGTAAGTTTCTTAGCTTTGCTTTTCATTGTTATTGGTAGGTTGATTACAAAGGTTATACTGAGTATATGATCATATCATCTGAAATTATAAGTTTTACTTTTTTAATCCTTATTAGACATTTTTCTTTTTCTTTCTTTGTGATGTTGGCCAGGACCTTTAGCTCTAAATTTAACAGTAGTGATTTTATGAAGATGTTTGCTTTATTTCCAAGAATAAAAACATAATTCAACTTCAAGTGCGAATTTCTCAGTTGTTTGGGATATATAAAATTAAGTAAAAGGATTAGTTTACTTTTCAGTTTTCTAAAAAAATATAATCATGGGTGCTAAATTTTCTATTTTTTTTTTAATTTGAGGCATTTATAATTTTGAAGATGGTTAAACATATATTAGCACATTTTTGGAAGTTTTACTCTCCATATCATCTTAGGAAAAAGCCTTATTGATGAAGATATATTATTTAATACTTGCTAATACTTAATTGTGGAGAAGGAAATGGCAACTCACTCCAGTGTTCTTGCCTGGAAAATTCCAGGGATGGTGGATCCTCGGGGGTGCTGTCTATGGGGTTGCACAAAGTAGGACATGACTGAAGTGACTTAGCAGCAGCAATACTTAATTTTACTTTTAAAGTTATAATTTTTAAATGGTGTTTATTTTTTCACCATTTTTCTTTATTCTGGGACAAAATGAATAAAGTAGTAATTAGCAAGTCCCTAAAATTTTATTAGAATATAAAAAACAAGTAAGAGTGCTCTTTCAGTTCAGTTCAGTTCAGTTCAGGTGCTCAGTCGTGTCCAACTCTTTGCAACCCCATGAATCGCAGCACGCCAGTCCTCCCTGTCCATCACCAACTCCGGGAGTTCAATCAGACTCACGTTCATCGAGTTCGTGATGCCATCCATCCATCTCATCCTTTGTCGTCCCCTTCTCCTCCTGCCCCCAATCCTTCCCAGCAACAGAGTCTTTTCCAATGAGTCAACTCTTCGCATGAGGTAGCCAAAGTACTGGAGTTTCAGCTTTAGCATCATTCCTTCCAAAGAAATCCCAGGGCTGATCTCCTTCAGAATGGACTGATTGGATCTCCTTTCAGTCCAAGGGACTCTCAAGAGTCTTCTCCAATACCACAGTTCAAAAGTATCAATTCTTCAGCACTCAGCCTTCTTAACAGTCCAGCTCTCACATCCATACATGACCACAGGAAAAACCAGAGCCTTGACTAGACGGACCTTAGTTGGCAAAGTAATGTCTGTGCTTTTCACTGTGCTATCTAGGTTGGTCATAACTTGTCATAACTTTTCTTCCAAGGAGTAAGCGTCTTCTAATTTCATGACTGCAGTCACCATCTGCAGTGATTTTGGAGCCCCCCAATAATAAAGTCTGACACTGTTTCCCCACTTATTTCCCATGAAGTGATGGGACCGGATGCCATGATCTGCGTTTTCTTAATGTTGAGCTTTAAGCCAACTTTTTCACTTTGCTCTTTCACTTTCATCAAGAGGCTTTTTAGTTCCTTTTCACTTTCTGCCATAAGGGTAGTGTCATCTGTATATCTGAGGTTATTGATATTTCTCCTCTTTATTATTATTCAAAGTATTTCCAATAAATTCTGTATGACCAATATAGAATTTTGTTATACACAATCTTGTTTCATCCATAGTTATTTAAAAAACATAATGATTTTACATTTTCTTTGTGTCTTACTTAATCAAACTTTTTTATTCCTTATTTTTTTTCACTTTTATTTTTTCACTCTTTCTTCTTTGATGCACCTAGCTAAAGATATGTGCCTCGTATTGATAATTAAAAAAAAAAAAAGGCTAAAAAAGAAACCTTTTTTAGTGCTGCTCATGTTCACTGTTTCATTGATTCTTGCTCTTTGTTTTATTATTTGTTTTATTTGCTTTTATGTTTGTGTATTTTCCAAACTCCTGAGGTAAATTCTGTTTGTTATGTTTAATTTGGTTTCTTGTTGCTTGTTCCCTGAAAAATGCATGTAAAGCTATAAAATTCTCTCCAAGAACTATACTTTTTTTTTTCATTGCAACATTTTCATTCCCCTTTAATTCTGTTTTATATAACTTGTTTAATATTTAGAATCTAATGTTGAAATTATTTTTGTATTAAATCAATCATGTTCAACTCCTTTGTGATCTCATTGATGTGAGTTGCATTTCCTTCTCCAGATGATAGTCCCAACTCAGGGATTGAATCCATGTCTCCTGCACTACAGGCAGGTCTTTTATCACTGAGACTCAAGGACTTCCCTAAAGTTTATTAGCAATATATTATTTAATTCTCAGTCTATAAAATTATGCTTAGCTCTCCTTTTTATAATATCAAATATTGTTGCACTTGAAAGTGAAAGTGAAGTTGCTCAGTCGTGTCTGACTCTTTGTNATGTAAAGCTATAAAATTCTCTCCAAGAACTATACTTTTTTTTTTCATTGCAACATTTTCATTCCCCTTTAATTCTGTTTTATATAACTTGTTTAATATTTAGAATCTAATGTTGAAATTATTTTTGTATTAAATCAATCATGTTCAACTCCTTTGTGATCTCATTGATGTGAGTTGCATTTCCTTCTCCAGATGATAGTCCCAACTCAGGGATTGAATCCATGTCTCCTGCACTACAGGCAGGTCTTTTATCACTGAGACTCAAGGACTTCCCTAAAGTTTATTAGCAATATATTATTTAATTCTCAGTCTATAAAATTATGCTTAGCTCTCCTTTTTATAATATCAAATATTGTTGCACTTGAAAGTGAAAGTGAAGTTGCTCAGTCGTGTCTGACTCTTTGTGAACCCATGGACACCAGGCTCCTCCGTCCATGGAATTTTCTAGGCAAGAGTACTATAGTGGGTTGCCATTTCATTCTCCAGGGAATCTTCCCAACCCAGGAATCGAAGCCAAGTCTCCTGCATTGTAGACAGATGCTTTACTCTCTGAGCCACCAGGGAAGTATTGCACTATGGTAAGAAAAATATTCTGGTGGCATTCACTTTTTGGAATTAAAGCTACTTTTGCAGCTTGACAAAAGTACTATTCTTTAGAAGTTTTCCATGTGATAAAAAGTAATTTGTACCCGATGTTGCTATCAGAGGAGAAAACAAAATTCTCTTAAGTTTCCAATTCTTGCCCATTTTTTTTTTCTTCATTCTAGAATATGGTTTAGTTTGAAACAACAAATTTGTTGCACATTTATTCATTCTGTATTTATATCATATACTGTGGCAATTCTATTTTTCATATCAAGTATTTACAATTATCATTTTCTAAATAACTTTCTGTTCATATATTGTAAATATATTTTGTATTATTTAAGTATATCAATGATATTTATTTAAAATTACTGTTCTTCCTATATCATTGGGTTTTTTTTTTTTGCAACTTATATGTTTAGTTCAGTTTCCTCTCTTTTTTTAGATTAGTTTTACTCTTCCATTCCCTAGTCTTTTAACCTAGAAGTAGTATTTCAGATATGACCAATGTGTCTGTATCTGACAGATGTATTAAAGGAGAATTTAACTGAAGTGCTGAAGAGGTTAACTTCTCTGACTAATCCATTAGAAATTATCCCATCACATTATTTAAAGTAGAGATTTATAGTATTAGAAACTGGCAGGTTGAGGAAGAGTCAGTCTCCTTAATTTTAATCCACCAGCAACTAGGTGGGGTGAAAGGTGATAGAGAGGGAGGGAAGTAGAGAAGTGAATTCCAGAGATAAAGTCATCTGCCCACACCAATTTCACCAAATTCTCAGTAAGTTATTTTTTTTTTACCTTGAGTAACTTCACAAACACTGCTCTCCACAGTGCAGAGGTGGGGATTGTTCCATAGCAATGGGGAGGAAGGTAAGAGCAGATGTTAAAATCTTCATTCACATCTATGGTCCCTGTAAAACCTCTAGGCAAAGTTAGCCTCAAGCTGTAGCTCTCAATAGAAAGCTATAGAGCACAGAAGACCATGGAACAGCCAAAGCAATATTGAGAAAGAAGAATGGAGCTAGTGGAAACAATTGCCTGACCTCAGACTCTACTACAAAGCTATGGTCATCAAAATAGTATATAGACCAATGACACAAAAACAGAAATACAGACAAATGGGATAAAATAGAAAGCCCAGAGATAAACTCACACACCCATGTGCACCTTATTAAGAAGAAGAAGAAGAAGAAGGCAAGAACATACAAGGCAAAAAGAGATATTCTCTTCAATAAGTGGTGCTGGGAAAATTGGACAGCAACATGTGAAAGAATGAAATTAGAACACTTCCTTATACCAACACAAAAATAAACTCAAAATGAGTTAAAGACATAAATGTAAGATAGAAATTATAAAACTCTTAAAGGAAAACATAAGCAGAAGATTCTTTGATATAAACCAAAGAAAGGTCTGTTATGATCCACTTCCTAGAATAATGGAAGTAAAAACAAAAATAAACAAGTGGCACCTAATTAAACAAAAACTTTTGCACAGTGAAGGAAACTATAAATGAGGCAAAATGACAACCCTCAGAATAGGAGAAAATAATAGGAAATGAAATAACTTTCAAAGAATTAATCTCAAAAATATGCAAGCAGTTCATAGAGCTCAGTATCAGAAAAGTAAACAACCCAATCAAAAAGTGGGTTGAAGACCTGAACAGACATTTCTCCAAAGAAGACATACAGATGGCTAATGAACACATGAAAATATACTTAATATTGCTCATTATTAGAGAAATGCAAATCAAAACCACATAAGCTATCACCTCACACTAGTCTCAATGGACGTTATAAAGAAAATATGCAAACAATAAATGCTAGAGAGGGTATAGGAAAAAGCAAACCCTCTTGTGCTGTTAATGGGAATGCAAATTAATATAGCCACTATGGAGAATAGTATGAAGAATCCTTAAAAAACTGATAATAAAACTACCATATGACCCAACAATTTCACTACTAGGCATATATCCTGAATAAATCATAGTTGAAAAAACACATGCACCCCAGTGTTCATCACAGCACCATTTAGAATAGCTAGAACATGAAAGAAACCTAGATGTCTATCAATGTATGAATGGATAAAGAAGTTGTGGCACGTATACACAATGGGATATTGTTCAGCCATAAAAAGGAAAACATTTGACTCAGTTCTATGGATGAATCTAGAGTCTATTTTAGAGAATGAAGTAAATCAGAAAGTGAAAGACAAATACTGCACATTAACACATATACATGGAACCTAGAAAGATGGTATTTAGGAACCTATCTGCCAGGCAGCAATGGAGATGCAAAGATAGAGATCAGACTTCTGGTGATAGCATGGGAAGAAGTAGGTGGGACAAATTGAGAGACTAGTATTGAAACATATACATTACAATATGTAAAATTAGATAGCCAGTAGAAATTTAATATATGATATAGGGAGTTCAAACTCAATACTCTATGGTAACCTAGAAGGGTGGGATGGGGTGCGAAGAGGCAGGGAGGTTCAAGAGTGGGAGATATATGTATTTCTATGTGGAAAATTCTGAAAGAGATGGGAATACCAGAGCACCTTGAGAAACCTATATGCAGGTCAGGAAGCAACAGTTAGAACTGGACATGGAACAACAGACTGGTTCCAAATAGGAAAAGGAGTACGTCAAGGCTGTATATTGTCACCCT
>SJYB01007083.1:0-24271 GCA_006408585.1 Antidorcas marsupialis
CTGGAATTCCATCACCTCCACTAGCTTTGTTTGTAATGATGCTTTCTTGTGAAGCCCACTTGACTTCACATTCCAAGATGTCTGGCTCTAGATGAGTGATCACAGCATCGTGATTATCTTGGTCATGAAGATCTTTTTTATACAGTTCTATGTATTCTTGCATTTTAAAAAAATCATGCTGTAGTTTTAATTGATTTGTTATTTTAGACATTTTTAAGAAACTTATCGTGAAAAATGTGGATTCGGGTTATATGATCTCAGGTAAATTGTTACTTTCTGGACATCTTAAATAAAATGAGATTAAGATAAAGTAGGGGTTTAGGAATCTCATATTTAGGCAGATTGGTCTCTAATTTGTATGTCTACCCTACCAAACACTATCTATTTATAGGCACTATGACTTTTACCTCTCTTATTCTCAGCTTATTTATTTTTAAAATGGAAAATAGTATCTTAGAGGGTAAGTACTAAATGAGATAAGTGTGTAGTGTGCTTGTCATCATGCAGAGTATAAATGTGCTAAATAAATGAATGTAGAAATGAGTGTACAATGGAATGTCAGAAATTAGTAAAGGTAAAAGTGTAAAGTGATTTGTCAAAGATCTGTTGACTGAGAACTGGAACCCTCGCCCTTTATGTTTAGTTAAACCACAATGTATCTTCCTTCTTGTCTCTTTCTTTGAGCAGCAAGCTGGTGAATGTGCCAGGGAATGTACTCTGTGGTAGGGATTGGGAATAAAAGACCAGACTCTGCTTAAGATCTGTCAGGGGTTGGGGGATGAGGGGGCAGCAGGGACTTACCGTCCCACACTCTGATGGTAGCAGTACAGAAGGATATAGCATCTAATTTAGCGTGGAGAAGGGAGGGTAGACGGTAGTTTGTTTTTGTTTGTTGGTTTTTTTTTGGGGGGTGGTGCAAATATCAAGTTTGGGAAAGGCAAAGAAAGCAAGAGGACTGTGGAGCAGCCTGTGCAGAGGCTGGTGTAGAGAACATGGTGTGTTTGCAAAATCGCAACTAGGTAAACTTTGTTGTTGACATACAGGAAGCGAAGTTTGAGAGAGAGAGGCTAGGGCAGGTTAGGAAAGGACCTTTATGATGCTTTTAAAAGAGAGTTTAGGTTTTATCTTTAAAGAACAGTGGAAAATCCCTGAAATGACCTTTTGCTAAAGGAAGCATAGTAGCTACCGTTATTAAAAGTAACGTAATCTCTTGATAGTCACAGAAAAGCGATAAGTTAAGCTGCCTTAACCCTTCGTTCCTACTTACAGATGATAACTACTGTTAAAGTTCCCTGTAAATTTTTCCAAATCATGTGTCTTTAATTTTTGTATTCACAAGCATCTATGAATGTATACATATATATCTTAAAACACACGGTTGATACATAGTCAATGTATTGTTTTCTAACTTATTCTCATGTGATATTTCTTAAATGTTTTTCCATATCAGCACACACAAATCTATGACATTCTTTAATAGCTGCATAACATTCCATTATGTAGTTACACCATAATTTTAAAATCAGTCCATTATTGGTAGACAACTAGAAAGTTTTTAGACTTTTTATTTTGAACACAGTGTTTCAGTGAACATGCTTGTGTTTATATCTTTATATACTTGTACAACTATATCTGTGGGTTAATTTCTTAGTAATTACTGAGTATATATACATTTTAAAATTTAATAAGATTACCAAATTTTCCTTTAAAAAATCATTCTAATTTAATGCCCAGAGTATATGAAATCATGTTAAGGATTTTTTTTTTAAATTTCCTGTTAGCATCTTCGTCCAGCACCTACTGTGTACTGAGCACTGTGTTGGGTAATAGGACAAGTGTTCAAGGCAGATAGGAATCTCTGCTTTTATGCATCTCAGACTTTAAGCCACAGAATGTCTGCAGGTATTTTGTTTGGTTTCTACAGTTTTTGTTATTATTTTTATAATTGAATTAATTTCCAAGGTTTTCTTTTCTTTTTTTTTTTTTAAACCCTGCAACATTTTGTTTTCAAGAAACCGTGAATCAGTTCAGTTCAGTTCAGTCGCTTAGTCGTGTCTGACTCTTTGTGACCCCATGAATCGCAGCACGCCAGGCTCAGAATCTCCAGTGGCTCCACATTTACTCAGAATCAGTGCTGAGGACCTTTAGCACCTGACTCAGAAAATTTGTGTGATGTGGCAGCTTGTTACCTTGCTGACTTCATCTCCTACTATTCTCTTCTTGGCTTTACCGTACTGGTCCCCTTGCTCACCTCATATGTGTCATGCACACTTCTGTTCTTGGGCTTCTGTCCTCATTTTTCCATTTGTGGCGTTCTTCCCAAATAACTGCAATGGTCAGATTCCTCAGTTCTTTGCTCAAATGTTATCTTCTCAGGAACCTCTGAATATTAGTTATCTGATTAAAATTGTACACTGTCTTCTGCATACCTCTTCCCCAACTATGTACCCTGTTCATTTTCCTCCTCCTGTTATCTTTTAACATATTATTTACATATTACTTATATTATCATTTGTTTCTCTTCTTGGAGTATAAGCTGTGTAAGGGAGCAATTTTGATTTTTACCTTATTGATATATCCCAGACTTAATGAATAGTGTCTGGCACACAGTTTGTCCTTAATAGACGTTCATTGAGTAAATGAATGCATGAAATCATGTTTGCAGTCTCTGGTCAGCAGTTTGTTTTTTTATTATTTTATTGATTTATTATACAATAGTATTATTTTCCTAAAAGTTAACATTAAGTATATATGTTATTGTATTAATTAGATAATAAGTTTATAGTGCTTATATGCAAACTACTATTTTAAGCCCTTTATGCTTAATCCTGTCAGCAACCTTATGAAATAGAAACTGTTATTTTCTAGTTTTAGAGACAAACTGAGGCCAGACTTGCCCAAAGCAAGAGTTAATAAGGGGAGGAACCAGAGATCACATTTAAGCAATCATTTAGGTACCTGAGTTTGCTCTTAAGTATGATACCATGCTGCTCTTTCTACTTTAAGAAAATTAGGTTTTATTATGTTGTGTTGCAGATCATTTCCCCCTGTTTGTAGTTTTCTGCCTTCAAAATACTTAATACTTATGTAGTAAAAAGGAAGTGAAAGTCACTTAGTCGTGTCCAACTCTGCAACCCCATGGACTCTCCAGGCCAGAATATGGGAGTGGGTAGCCTTTCCCTTCTCCAGGAGATCTTCCCAACCCAGGGTTCAAACCCAGGTCTCCCACATTGCAAGTGGATTCTTTACCATTGGAACCACCAGGGTAGTAAAAGTAATTTAGTACTATTTTTCTTTGAGGCTTTTTTGTTTATTTCTTAGAAGAGCCTTCTTGATTCTAAGATAAAGTAAATTCACTCATTTCCCCTTTAGTTTTGATCTGTTTTAAAGTAGTCAGGTACATATTTTTATATCATCTTGACAGCACTGAGATTTTGTCTGAAAGGGACAAAATCTCTGGAACAATGGTTAGGAACCTAGCATAGTCAGCTCTCTGTATCCATGGTTCCACAACTGCAAATTCAACCAATGTTTGATCAATAATATTTGAAAAATAGTTCCAGAAGTTCCTCAGACTTGAATTTGCCACACATACTGGCATATATAGCATTTGCATTGTATTTCCATCTCTTTATATTATGTTTATATTCTATTGTAAGTAATCTATAGAGATGGTTTAAGTATCTGGGAAGATATGCATAGGTTAGCAGCAACAGCACCATAGGTTATAGGGAAACAACTCTGCTATTTTATGTGAGGTTTGAGCATATGTGGGTTTTGGTATAAAGAAATAGAGGAAAAGAACAGAATGGTAAAGACTAGAGATTGTTTCAAGAAAATTAGAGATACCAAGGGAACATTTCATGCAAAGATGGGCTCAATAAAGGACAGAAATTGTATGGCCCTAACAGAAGCAGAAGATACTAAGAAGAGGTGGCAAGAATACACAGAAGAACTGTACAAAAAAGATCTTCACAACNGACATTGGGAGATCGTGTACATCTGTGGCTGATTCATGTCAATGTATGGCAAAACAAATACAGTATTGTAATGTAGAATAAAGTATTAAAAAAAATGTCATTTCATCACAAATGGAGCTACAGATTCGATTCTAATCAAATCCCTAGTAGGATTTTCGGTGAAAATTTACAATTGATTCTAAAATTTATATGAAACTATAATGGCTAACATGAGTCAAGGTAATTGTGAAGAAAAGAAAAAAGTGTGGGAAGATAGTTCTTTACTAAATGTCAAGATTTTCATAATTAAGATACTATAATAAAATCAATCAATGGAAGGGAATATAGAATGTAGAGTAAGACTTATACCAATATATATGTAAATGTATACATACATATACATACAATACATACTTCACAACCTCACTAAACTTGAAAGATAAAAGTTTCTAAAAGATAATACAAGAGAATATTTTATCACCTTGAGGTAAGCAAAGATTTCTTAAGCAGGGCACAAACAGTACCAACTTTTAAGGACTGATAAAGTAAACCACACTAAAATTAAGAACTTCTGTCTTTTTCAAAGTATATCATGTAGAGAGTAGAAAGGTAAGCCACTAATGGAAGAAGGTATTTGTAAAGTATATATCCAGCAAAGGGCTTGTACTTTAAAAAAGAAAAAAACAAACAACCCAATATAAAAAAGGGACAAAAGATTTAAAATGAGACATTTCATCAAAAGGACATCTTAATACCCTATAATCTTATTAAAAGATGCTCACTATCCATTACTCAACAGTGATACAGAAGTTATAATCTTAATGAGATGGCAATATATATCTAGCCAGAGTATTCAATATCAAGAGACTAATAATAATGTTCAAAGTGCTGGCAGGGATATGGAACAACTGAAACCCATGTACTGCTAGTAAAGTATAAATTGATATGATCACTTTGGAAAACTGTGTGGCCGTATCTGCTCAAGTCTTAAAGGCTCCCCAGGTGGCACTAGTGGTAAGGGACCTGCCTACCAAGAGAGGAGACCTAAGAGACTCAGGCTCAATCCCTGGGTCCAGAAGATCCCCTGGAGGAGGGCATGGCAACCCACTCCAGCTTCCTTGCCTAGAGAATTCCATGGACAGAGGAGCCTGGCAGGCTACAGTCTATAGCGTCACACAGAATAGCGTATGACTGAAGTGACTTGACACACAGGCACTCAAGTTTGAAAAATATTACCTACCACATTTATAAATCTTCCCTGGTGGCTCAGAGGTTAAAGCGTCTCCCTCCAATGTGGGAGACCCGGGTTCGACCCCTGGGATGGGAAGATCCCCTGGAGAAGGAAATGGTAACCCACTCCAGTATTCTTGCCTGGAGAATCCCACGGACAGAGAAGATGGTAGGCTACAGTCCATGGGGTCGCAAAGAGTCAGACATGACTGAGTGACTTCACTTACTTACTTACTTACCATATTTATGCCTGTGTATTCAACAGAAATGCATTCAAATGTACACCAGAAAAACCCACCCTGAACAAGAATATTCACAGCATCATTATTCAAACAGCTCAAATATGAAGCACTCAAATTTCTAACAACAGAAATAGCAAAGTGTATGATTTTGATGGAATCCTTACACAGATGATAGTACATATAACAACACAGGCCAATTTCACAAACACAATGTCAAAATAAGCCAGACAAAAATATACAAAATTCTGTACAAATTTCAAAAACAGAGGTAGTCAGAAGATTAGTTTCCTTTGGGAACAGAGACAGCTGAGCAGGAGCCCAGAGGACTGCTCCCGGGTACTGATGCTTCATCTCCCCTAGTGCTTACAACTTCCTTGGTGGCACTAGTGGTAAAACCCTGCCAGCCAGCAGGAGACTCTTTTAAGAGACACAAGTTGATCCCCTGGAGGAGAAAATCGCAACACACTTCAGTATTCTTGCCTGGAAAATTCCATGGACAGAGAGCCTGGAAGCTACAGGCCATGGTGCTGCAGAGAGTCGGACACGACTGACACCACTGAGCACACACTGGTGGTTACACTGATGTGTTCCCTCTGTGGTAATTCACATAGCTTTCAGTCCTGCACTGTGCATGCTTTTCAGTTTGTATGTAATGTAGTAAGTTTAAAAAAGAATTAGTACAGATAAATGAAAAGTTAATCACTTATAACTTAAAAAAATAAAACCACACAATATAATAGTTACTATCAAGATAGAATAATATATAAAAGAAAATGATTCAAACTGGCAGAAGATACCATCTATTGTTAGGTAAGATGGGGACAAACAACTGAGAATTCTGAATAAGAGAATACGGAGTTCAGAGGACTTGATATGCTATACATTATAAAAGCAAGCCACTGTAGGCTCCTGAGCAAGGAAACGATGATAAAAGCAACAGCAGACGTAGCTGCAGTGGAAAGTCACTCGGGTGAGTTACATACTGCTGTGACGCCTGAGCACAAGCCTAACGCAGAATGAGAATACCAAGCAACACGATACCACGAGCAGACCTAAACAGACTGCCCATCTGAAACTCTGTCTAGTACCTGACGGAGGGGAAAAACAAGTCTCTTCTGCCGGCATGTCACACATGCCACCAGCTGGCAATGCTCACCCCAGAGGAAACTGAAAAATCCCAAAGCTCATTTGTAAACAATGTATGTTCACAACTCCTCTGTAACTTAAACGATTTATTTAGGATTCAAACAGGTATACTAGGTGCACACTATTAATACATGGAGTGAATGGGAATACGGGCTTGTTGGACTAGGAAGATAAACCTGTCTCTGAAAAGCAGGCAAAGTATGAAGCAAAAGCCCATTACACTATATTTTACCTTTTAGAAGAATAACTTGCCAATAATTTTCCCCAAATTCAGACTGTCATCAAATGTTTAACATTACACAAAGGTCAGTTTTTCACTGGGAACACGTAGTTAATAAAGAACAGTAGTTAAGAGAAACCCAGACAGCATATTAAATAGCAGAGACATCACTTTGCAGACAAAGCTCTGTATAGCCAAAGCTATGGCTTTTGCAGTAGTCATGTAGAAATGTCAGAGTTGGACCATAAAGAAGGCTGAGTGCTGAACAGTTGATGTTTTTGAACTCTGGTGCTGGAAAAGACTCTTCAGAGTCCTTTGGATAGCAAGGAGATCAAACCAGTCCATTCTAAACATCAACCCCGAATATTCATTAGAAGGATTGATGCTGAAGCTGAAGCTTCAATACTTTGGCCATGTGATGCCAAGAGCCAACTGACTGGAAAAGATCCTGATGCTGGGTAAGATTGAGGGCAGGAACAGAAGGGGGCAACAGAGGATGAGACGGTTGGATGGCATCACTGACTCAGTGGACCTGAGTTTGAGCAAGCTTCAGGAGATAGTGGAGGACAGGGAAGCCTGGCAAGCTGCAGTCCATGGGGTTGCAAAGACTTGGACACAACTGAGCGACGCAACAACAAAAAAAAGCAGTTAAGAGCACAACTTCTTAAGACAACTGGGGGATCCTGAACAAATTATTCAGTCTACTAAAGCCTTGGTTTCTTCACTTATTAAAAAAGGGTGACAGAAAATATAATAAATATTTATTATACAAATATTATCTACATAACAATAAAAATAATACTATATAAAAAGACATAAAAATAATATCTACAGCACCTCAGAGAGTGTATGAAATAAGGCAGTATCATGTAAAGGCATTTAGCACAGTCCCTAATATACAGTAAACACTCCAAGAAGCTTAACTTCTATTATTACTAATAAAATTCATTATTATACATGATTGGAAAATCTGTTGTCCCGGATTTGTTTTCTGAATAAAGATTTTTAATACTTATACAGCATATTTTAATATAAAAGGCACTGCTGTGGGCCCTTTACAATTTTAACTTATTTAATACATATAATGACTCTATGAGATAAATATTCTTAACATTCAGATGAGGAAACTCAAGTAAGTAATGAAGCTGGGATGTGGATTGAGGATATTCAGCTCTGAGTGCCATGTTCTTATAGTCACTGTTGCCTGTATGTTATCCTAAATTTAAAGAACTGAACTTCCTTTTGCTGTAATTCTAAAGTGCAATGTACTATTCCCTGACTCTCTCATCTCAGGTAATCCAATTATATTTTCTCATAACACCCCATACTTCTTTAGAATGTTTATCAGAAAAGAAACTGAGTAACTGTCTCCCTCAACAGAATGTGAATTCTGTGAAGGCAGCTGTGTGTGTGGTTCACTACAGTGATCCTCAGGACTTGAGAGAGAACACAGTGGTCAATAAGTACCTGCTGCATGATCATTCATATTAACAAGGTGGTGCAGTGGCCGGAGACACCAGAGATGCTGGTTTAATCCGTGGGTTGGGAAGATGCCATGGAATAAGAAATGGTAAACCCACCCCAGTAATCTTACCTAGAAAATTCTATACATAAAACATTTTTTTATTGCTATATAACATTAAGCAAAGTTCCCTGTGCTTTACAGTAGGTCCTTGTTCAGCCAACATAATTTTTAAAATAAAAACATGCATTCATCACACAGTTTTATAAACAGAAAATCATCAATACCTTGGAAATCTCTTGCATCACTTTCAATCTCTCTTAATCCTTAAAGTAATTATGATCTTAATTTTTAAGTGTTAACCATTCTCTTGCTTTCCTTTATAGTTCTGCCATATATTCCTTCATTCCTAAACAATATATTGTTTAGTTTTGCTTGGCTTTATTTTCCTACTCATAATTTCCCATTGACTTAATAATTCCTTCAATTTTTAAGATTTGAATCCTTTCATACTTTACCTATTTTTAATAAACCACCTCATATCTTTCAGGGAGAGACAGGGACTATGGTGGAGAGCCCAACACCAGTAGAAAATAAGCAGAAAAGATACAGGTAAGATTAACATTCTACTTGGGTCAGGCTGCTCCAGCAGTATGAGACAACACGCTCTCTCCCAAACAGAAACTGAGCTGAGGGGAAGTTAAACATCTTTCCATCCTTTTCCTAAGTCAGATTTTTATAACAGGGCTCTAGAATTTATATAAATTTCTTGAATTAATGAACTATATGTTTAAAGAACCCTAGGATAAATATAATTAAACAATGCAACAACACTTCAATTTACCTGGTTTCAAATTATTGATAACTCAAATCTAAACATAAATATTTGCTAGTTGGCTATAGAAATTTTTCTTTTCATATAAAAATTTTCAAAATACAACATTAGACTAAAATAACTGAAAATAAAAATCATTATTGCCTAAAAATTCAGACAAAATCTCAAGGCAATGAAATTTGCCTTATTTACCAATTTAAATCAGACTGGCTGACATCAATATACTTGCCAAGGCCTAACAGGACTGATGAAAAAGGCCGTTAATCCCCCTCAAATCATGTTCACTAATATGCCACACCCTGCTTGTAGCATAAACCACAATAAGAGAAAAAAAATAAGGTACAAAGAGTTTAAAAAATCAGGAAAAGTAAGGTTTAAAAATATACTGGTGCATAAGTAAGAAAGTTAACTGTAAAAAGAGCAGATATCCTAGAGTCACAGTTACCCTAGATACATTTCAATACAAGCACTTAAAAATCTTAAAATCAGTAAATCACAGAAAAAACTTAAAAGAAATAAAGACAGAAAACAAATCTCAGATATCTCATATTTGTAAATACCCTTCAGAAGCTAAGAGTGCTTTCACAGAATAAGTAATACTATTTTTGCTCAGTATCTCCCCTTTCTCTCTAGTTAAGAGAAAAAAAGTGCTAAGAGTGCTTTCACAGAATAAGTAATCCTATTTTTGCTCAGTATCTCCCCTTTCTCTCTAGTTAAGAAAAAAAAAGTAACTTTCCAATGCTCTGATATCTTCGTTATGTCTATAGTTGGTATATCTAAATTTCACACCTATGAATCACTCAAGGAAACTTATTTATGATCTCTCAAAGAAACAAATGTAGACACCTAAACACACAAGTGAGATATTTAAATTAATAAACATTAGTCTGAATTATTTTGCTTCTGGTAAAAATTATAACTTTATAGTGCAGAACACACTTTAAACCTGTTTTCCAAAGAATCATAATGGCTCACTTGGAATGTTTTAAATTCTATACCCCAAGTTATCCAATATAGGTATTCCCCACTTTTTGAAAGTTTACTTTACATTACACACTGGTATCTGTTTTTGCTAACCCAAAGAAATTCAAAGAGCATTTTTCCTCTATGAGAAAAGGCAGAAAGTAAAAACAGTGTTTAGCATTCATTCTGTAGCAATTCCACTGTAAAGACAGCATGCAGCCTAACCATCCAGACCAGCAAAGGCAAGCTCCTCCCTCCAGAGTGACAGTGTCTCAGCATCAAGCTGCCAAGAGCTCTGAACTGTGTTGGTGAGCACTTGTGCTTTGCCTTGATTGGCTTTGTGCATCTGTTAGCAAGACTGTGTCCTAAGCCTCTTTGCTTTACTCTATTTGGCTTACAAAAGGTTTCGTAGAAAGGCTGTACTTTGGATAGTGGGTGAAACTGTACTTTACTAAATCAGTAACTACATATTTGGTCACCTTTGGATCAAAAATTAACGTAGCCACAGAAGGAATAAGCCATACACACTATGGCACATTGGCTGCAAATTTGCTTACTCCCTAATCTGGCCAGTAAACAAGCAGACTGGAATATGTATGCTGAAATGAAGATACTGGAAAAATTAATTTCATGGGCTTGCAATCTTACAACAATTCACCTACAAAAGATTACCAAAAAAAAGAAAAAAGTAAAGCATCTCTAGAAATAACATTCTTAGAAAATATAATGAAAGAAAATCAAAAACATGGAAGAAAAAAATGAAGTAAAGGGCAATAGATAACTACTGTATAAAGGAAACGAGTTGTATATTCAAGTTTAAAATTTTTATTTATTTACTCTTGATTACTCTGTGCATAAAAATCAGGCTATACTGTTTAAATGTGTAAGAAATGAAGAAGTTTAGAGTACACTTATCAAATTATCAGGCAATATAACTGAGCAGAATGATGTTTTCTAATGATTGCACTCTGATACGCTTTTTAACTGGATGTTATAAATACATTTATAGTAGAAATCATTATCAGTGGTATGTAAGACTGTATTTACTAAAGGCAATGTAGAAAGATACACAGTTAGCCAAATAAAAGATTCTTTAAAATATGAATTATTGTAACTAATTTTTATAACTCACATGTCACTTGCTGTAAGGAAAGGCCCACATATAACTAATGACCTTTAACCAAATATATCAAACTTAAGGGCAAAAAAATCCAAGTTGTTATTAACATTTTGACAATTTAGAGATTCTAACCACCTGGGAAACTAGGGTTTTTTAATTTTTCTGACTCTCCAGAGGCAAGTACCCTTTTCTTAGAGGTAATACACTATCAGGTCTTGGATACAATGTGTATCACTCTATGACAGAGGATGAATTGCTCTGCTGCTAAGTCACTCCAGTCGTGTAGACTCTGTGTGACCCCATAGACGGCAGCCCACCAGGATCCCCCGTCCCTGGGATTCTCCAGGCAAGAACACTGGAGTGGGTTGCCATTTCTTTCTCCAGTGCATGAAAGTGAAAAGTGAAGTGAAGTCGTTCAGTCGTGTCCAACTCTTCGCGACCCTATGGACTGCAGCCTACCAGGCTCCTCCATCCATGGGATTTTCCCGGCAAGAGTACTGGCGTGGGGTGCCATCACCTTCTCCATGAATTGCTCTAGTATAGATAATATATCTGAAATTAACTAGTAAGATCAGGTACTACATTTAATTCTGACCAAAAGGCCTGGAAGCAACTGACACTGAGTAATTTTAAAGTGGTTGAAATCACAAATGATCACTTGAATAAACTCATCACAATAAAACCATTTTTCCAAAACAGCTTCCATCCCTATTCACTCCATTCATTTTACAGCATCAGTAATTACTGTCTACTAAATATTAAGGAGAAGGCAATGGCAACCCACTCCAGTACTTTTGCCTGGAAAATCCCATGGATAGAGGAGCCTGGTAGGCTGCAGTCCACGGGGTCGCACAGAGTCGGACATGACAAGCGACTTAGCAGTAGCAGCAAACATTAAGTAGGAAGCAGAAATAAAGTCTCAACAGTGCAGCTTCTACACAGAGTTTCACTATGCTGCTGCTGCTGCTGCTGCTGCTGCTAAGTCGCTTCAGTCGTGTCCGACTCTGCGACCCTATAAACGGCAGCCCATCAGGCATCCACATCCCTGGGACTCTCCAGGCAAAAACACTGGAGTGGGTTGCCATTTCCTTCTCCAATGCACGAAAGTGAAAAGTGAAAGTGAAGTCGCTCAGTCGCTCCGGACTCTTAGAGACCCCATGGACTGTATGTAGCCTTCCAGGCTCCTCCGTCCATGGGATTTTCCAGGCAAGAGTACTGGAGTGGGGTGCCATTGCCTTCTCTCTTCTAAACCCTCCAAAATACGTATAAAGCTTACTTATTTCAGAGGGTTTAGAAGCTTAGAGGGGAGAAAAAAATCAACACAACATTGAAATTCCTTTTAAAGCCACATTAAAAAATATATTTAGGGGATACCATGTGGTAAAATTTTGAGTTGCTGCTGGGAATGCACATATGCAAAATTTACTGTTGCCTTTAACACTAGAGGAAAATTTACAAAGCGTGGGTTTTTTTAAATATTAAATATCATACATTAAGTTTATAAATTAAAAAGCAGTAGCTACTATTAAAACTAGTATATTAGAAAAAGAATTTTAGAAATGTATTAACCAAAGATACTAAGAAACTGCAGAACAGAAGATCAAGCATGACTAAATAAATGTGTATAATAAATGAAATCACACAATCACATTTGTCAGCTAATAATATAACTATGGAATAAATACTGGTCATATGTTTTAATGTGCATCATTAATTTCCTAGATTCGCTGGTACAAAAACTAAATTTCAAATTGCTAAGTAATCAGGTTGTTTTATAAAATCGTGGTTTTGATAATTAGACAAATGCATGGAAAGAAAAAATAATAATTTGTCATCACGAAAATGAAATAGGTAACTAATTTTCTTAATCTAGTTGTTTTGCTGTGAAGCAGACAAACATTAAGTTTTGAATTACATGAAAAAAAGGAGCATTAAACTGAGAAAAGGGTTAATCCTGACAAAAGCAGCTCTTGATTTTAAACCATCTGAATTCTATCTCGGTATGCGTAAGAAAAACTCAAATATTGTTTTTTGGTTCTTCACAGAGTTTTTATCACATTTTAAACAAAACCATAAATTTGGAGGAGGTGACATCCTTAGACGTCACAAAGTAAAACCCTGATATTTTAGAGATGAAGGCACCAAGGTCCACAAAGGTGGATCATTTCAGAGTCACAATTTGTTGGCAGTTAAGACAATAGCTTCTTTTACTTGATTACTCATTATTAAGCTTCTATCACAGCAGCAACTTCATAAAAATTATGGTCCATTAAAACAAGTGTTAGTAAGATAAAAATTATGAGTAATATCAAATGATGATCTTCTGGGAAAAAAAAAAACAACTAGGTTTCAAGAGGAGTAAAAACATATTTTCACAAACACAGGGCCCTCTCTGAGGTCCAAAGATACATAGTTGAGTTAACAGAATTTTCATCTCACCACTTGGTCATATGGAAAACAAATTAATGTATGAAATGTTGGTAATCATCCCACTTAACTAGGTGAATTTTAAAGCAAATTCAGAAAATTACTTTTGTTCTTTAAATATAAGTTTGAAATAGTATAAAAGTTAGATCCATAATTAAAACTAGAAAGAAAATATTAACTTCCTAAAAGTGTTAATTTTTCTAGTTTTTTAATTTTAAAATTTCACTATAACCATTATATTATATTTAGCTTGCTGCTGCTGCTGCTGCTGCTGCTAAGTCGCTTCAGTCGTGTCCAACTCTGTGTGACCCCATAGATGGCAGCCCACCAGGCTCCCCCATCCCTGGGATTCTCCAGGCAAGAACGCTGGAGTGGGTTGCCACCTCCTTCTCCAATGCATGAAAGTGAAAAGTGAAAATGAAGTTGCTCAGTCATGTCCAACTCTCAGCGACCCCATGGACTGCAGCCCACCAGGCTCCTCCGTCAATTTCTCCTAAAATTTCTCAAATTTAAGAAACTAGGGAAGTTTCTCTTTGTCTCAAAGCAATTTATTGGCAAATTTTTTAAGTTAAAATTTTATTTTTGAATTTCTGCCCATCAATCTGGAAATAATGATAGCTCATAAAAAATAGCACCAATTATTTTTCAGATGAAAACTTCTCAGAATATTATTTCTTCATCTTACTGTGTCTTCTATTTCATAACTTTCAACCAAGTAACAAGTGACAACAGAAATAAAAACCTAGTCCCCTAATCTTTTAATGATATTAAAGGGATAGCAAACATAATGGCCACATGATTAAAATATATATATTTAATATTTTAGTACTCAATGACCAGAAAAAAATAAAGATTATGATGATGTATGCCATTACAAAGTCAAATATGAGAAGCAACATGCAGGTCAGCCACAAAATGAATGCTGAAAAAAGTAGAGAATATGTAAAAAAGATGAATATTCACACATAAAATGGTCCACACAAATCAAAATGGATTCATCTAAGAAAAACATTACTTGCACATTACTTGCACAGAGAAAAAGCAAAAGCTGTACTAAAAAAGAAAGAAAATATCCACAAAGTTTCAAAAAATAGAACTGATGAAATTCAGATTAACTAAAGTCCACACATTTTCTATTTCTAATTCTAAAAATCTGACTGAAATCACCAAAGCACATTTCTTTGTTCCCAAAGTAACTATGCAGAGTTCACACCTCTGCCTTCTTCAGCAGATCTGACTCCTTAAGAGCCAGAATAGTATTTTATTTATCTTTAGGTCCAGATTGGTTAGTAAAGTACAATTCACACAAAAGAGGCATTCAAAAAAGCTTGTTCTTTAATTAAATTTTCTCAGTCATAGCCAACAGTGCAAAATTTCAGACGAAATTAAATCAATGTCACTAACAAACTGGTTTGTGACAGGTTCTTCACTCCTGTTTTTTGTTTTTTTTTTTGAGTTTTAGGTATCATTCAAGGAAAAAACTACCATTTGCATCAGGAATAAACAAACACAGAAATGAGAAATGTCTTGCCTACAGTTATTTGTTAGTAAATTTTTTAACAGAATCAATTATCATCATACACTGAGGCTACCTCCCTCCTTCCAGTAAGTATTCTCTAGGACTTTTCTTCTTACAAAACTAGGACTTTTCTTTATCTCAATTTCTGTCTCCTCAATAGTGAAGACTACTCCAGAAGAAAGCTATGGCAATATTGGAAGGCCCAGATTCAAGACAGAGGCCAAGTTTTAGGAAAAGCAGGATTATTCATACTGATACTTGGTCAATTATTAAACAGATAAAAATTATGAGATAGAAAAGGCCTATGTAAAAAGATGTGATACGGAATGACCAGAGATGTTTCCATACATCAAATATTTAGTATAAAACCTATCTCCTAGCCCCTGAGTCTGTATTCTACCCATTAAACCCACAGATGGTGGTGTGGTGGTCTAGTTGCTAATTCATGTACAATTCTTTGCAACCCCATGGGCTGTAGCCTGCCAGGCTCTTCTGTCCCTGGAATTTTCCAGGCAAAAATACTGGAGTGGGTTACCATTTTCCTCTCCAGGGGGTCTTCCCAACCTAGGGACTGAACCCACATCTCCTGCATTACAGGCAGACTGCTTACTGCTGAGCCACCAGGGAAGTCCTTAAACCCACTGAGTATCCCATTTATTACAGCTTCCTAATGTTGAATAACCAAGTGATAGATAATTTCTTATCTTGTTGGCTGGGTACTAAGTTCCCAGGGAGGTTACTCTCTGACATCCTGAAGATGAAGACAGTGTCTATGTTTGAAGTAAAAAATAATAAGGGTTCAATTTTGGCAAGAACCCCAGCTTCCAGTTTTTCATAAATTATTTTGCTTAAAATAAAGCTTACTATAAATGGAAACAAAAAACAAACCAGAATATTTTAAAAATTCATTTTACGTTACTATGCAACAAGAATATTTTGAACTCTAGTAAGAGCACTAAACGGTCGCCAGAAGTACTCTGATTTGGTACTCCTGTAGATGCCTGCTCTCCCTTGAAAAACCTTCCATGTCCGTCAACACCAATAATCGTCATTTAACTGAATGAAATCTATTTTTTTCTCTTATTTTTCAGACTTGAAAAACAGGCATAGTGAAGCTAAAACAAACATGGACAGTGAAAGCACACTCTTAAAGAGCTGAGACAAAAAGGCAAATGATTGTTTATATAGCATAGAATAGCCAAAGATCATTAAGATAAGATTTAATAGCATCAAAATAGCATCAAAACTGAAAGAGAAGAGTGTCAAAGCAAATAAAATGCTACACCTAAAGAAAACATCTTAAAATATTAATAGCAGTTAAATTCACTAAGAAATTAGATTCAAATTCAAGAAAATAGAGCCAAAATATGATTTCATACTTAATGAACTATACTTGAGGGGGCTTCCCTGATAGCTCAGTTGGTAAAGAATTCACCTGCAATGCAGCAGACCCTGGTTCAGTTCCTGAGTTGGGAAGATCCACTGGAGAAGGGACAGGCTACCCATTCCAATATTCCTGGGATTCCCTTGTGGCTCAGATAGTAAAGAATCTGCCTGCAAGGAAGGAGACCTGGGTTCAATCTCTGGGTTTGGAAGATCCCCTGTAGAAGGGAAAGGCTGCCCACTCCAGGAGTCTGGCCTAGAGAATTTCATGGACTGTATATGTATACTCCATGGAGTCACAGAGTTGGATAGGACTGAGCGACTTTCACTTTCACTCACATTTGAGGAATTGAAGAAACCAGTAGCAACCTCTTGGTTGGAACTTGCTTGGAACAATCTAATGCTTGAAACATGCAGGACATCAGTAACACAGCATCTCTTCCCCTCTAAAAACACAACACTATAACCAACTGATCTCAGCCTTGAGCCACCCAGTGAATCTCTGCAACCTTTATTTAAAGGAAACCGCACATAAACAGGCACAGCTCATCAAAGCCCAAGGGATCCATGCTAACAGAAGGAACAAGCACGCCAAAGCACTGCCAATAGTATTCAGCCTATTCCTAACCTGCCTTGTGGCAATATGTCACTTTCCGGCTGCCTACTTTAAAGACCTCTGAAGCTCTGATGTTTGTTTTCTTATTAAAGACTTCTAGACTTCTGATTTCTGATTCTTTCATTTCCTTGAATTCTCTTTTCCTGCTTAGCTGCCTCTTAGCCTTCATTCGTATTTCTAGTCAATCACAGTTTGTGTGCTACTATCTATGGACAAGGCCTCTGGCCTTGCGTATGAAACTCAAAATTTGGCTTGCATTTGGATCTTGGCTTTTGTCTCTGATGATGGACTGAAACTGGAAAATAAAACAGGGACTGTTCAATTTTTTATTATAAGCAGTTTTGATATGCACTGATAAACTCTGTAATAGAAGACTAAAGCAAACTGTGCCCTCTAAGAACTTCATTCCTTGACATTAACTGTATCCCTAATGAACATAATCAAGTTGGAAATACTATAATTGAACAGGGGTTGTCTTTGGGAACTACAGGTGAATAGGCGTTAACTATGGCCCTAGGACTCAAGTGAAAAACATCTTAATAATGGAATTTACAAGTAGATCGGTAAACTATGTCTAAATAGAAAATCTGACAAACTAAAAAAAATGTTTTAAGAATCCTGCAAATATAAATTTGTAAAGAAAATGGATATAGAAATAAAGTATGTTTCAAACACAAGTATCTTGCTCAGCAACTGAATGCCAAACATTCCACTTTGAAAGAATAATTTGATCCATTTTCTCTAAGAACACTGTTAATCATTTGCTATCATTTTTATCACCTAATTTTATCTTTAACTCAGACTGTCTTTATTAAAACTGAAGGATTCTATTGAGTTGGCCAAAAAGTTCGTTTCAGTTTTTCTCTATCATCATACAGGCTTCCCAGGTGGCACTAGTGGTAAAGAACCCGCCTACCAGTGCAGGAAACATGAGACGCAGGTTCAACCCCTGGGTGAGGAAAAGCCCCCGGAGGAGGCCACGGCACCCCACTCCAGCATTCCGGCCTGGAGAATCCCATGGACAGAGGAGCCTGGTGGGCTACAGTCCATGGGGTTGCAAAGAGTTGACACGACTGCAGTGACTTTAGCACGCATATATGTATCATCGTACAGAAAAACTCAAACTTTTCGGCCAACCCAATGTTTTGTACATTAACTGAAATCACATCTAAGACTTAATTAACTTAGATGATTGTAAAATTTCCAAATTCCAAACTAATTGAGAACACTGCTGTAAGTTTCTTGTAGGGAACCTCCCTTCAGCCCTAAAATTCTGACTCCATCTCCAAATCAGAATCTCCTAAAAATATCTGTAATACCACGGGAGTGGCCATGATACATAAGCAAGTCTACAATAAGGTACAAAAATTACTCTCCCTTTAACAATGATTTTCCTTTTAGATTTCCTCTCCTTAACAAATTTGAGAACATATAACAGATGCAATCTTCAGTAATACACAACTATATAACAAATAAATTTTAAGCTATGACTGACAATTGTAATCAAGAACAATTATAAGCCTTTAATTCTATTGTAACTTTCAATAAGCCAGTATTCTTCTAATAAATGTTATTTTAAACACAAAGTAATAACCGACTGAAATCTACAGCTGCATTAAAAAATGAAACAAACTAGTGCAAGCAGAGGACAGTCCGGAGAGACTAACACAGAACGGTAAAAAACAGCAGAAGGAAGACAACCAGAGTGATCTTACATCTCTTTCTTCATAAGGCCAAATATTTAGTTAGCACATGGCCCAAAACGAATCTTAATTATCCCTCAAATGCTTCAGAGAAACTTTTTTAAAAGCATGAAATTAAAGAGAATGGTCATAAACATCTCTTAATGATGCTTCTTGTTTTTCATGAGTAATAACAACAGATTTCCAGATTGGTGAGCATAAGGTGTGTCTACACATGACCCATCTGAAATGTTTCTGATTTTAAGCCTAAGCCTGCTCTCAAAAGAAGGTTATCATGTAGACTTCACCAAGGATGTAGAAACATTCTTATAAACTGGTTTAAGTAATAAATAATGCAACTTATACAGAAATTATTTCAAATGAGGATTAGTCACTACAAAAACAGTAAATTGATAAAGATAGTGAACTCTCAGTAAATCAAAACCAAATGTTTCCAGCAGTAAACAATAAATAAAAAACTAAATATAGGAAGATCAAACAGAAGTCTCAATAAAATTAAGCATGAGTTCACAAAACTGAGGTAAAATTTATGTTAAATACTCACCGCTAATGTNGCTTCTTGTTTTTCATGAGTAATAACGACAGATTTCCAGATTGGTGAGCATAAGGTGTGTCTACACATGACCCATCTGAAATGTTTCTGATTTTAAGCCTAAGCCTGCTCTCAAAAGAAGATTATCATGTAGACTTCACCAAGGATGTAGAAACATTCTTATAAACTGGTTTAAGTAATAAATACTGCAACTTATACAGAAATTATTTCAAATGAGGATTAGTCACTACAAAAACAGTAAATTGATAAAGATAGTGAACTCTCAGTAAATCAAAACCAAATGTTTCCAGCAGTAAACAATAAATAAAAAACTAAATATAGGAAGATCAAACAGAAGTCTCAATAAAATTAAGCATGAGTTCACAAAACTGAGGTAAAATTTATGTTAAATACTCACCACTAATGTTGAGTTCAAACAAAATAAATTCATAATCTATAATAATACTTTCTAATTTCATATTATACTATATTGTTTAAAGTACTTATAAACTTACCCAAATGAAGTAATGTAAACTGGGCTGCCAGTTCCTTTGCATCTTCTAACGTAGTACAGAGTTTGTCTGGCATGAAGTAACTCTGGGATCCATTTGCAATAGCAGGAATAATGATTTTATATACCAAGAGTACTTTCCCATCTTGACTTGTTGTTGAATATAAATAATATTCTGGTGGTGCCCAATTATTTTTGTTGCAGTAATAATCCAAATGCATTACTGCAGAATTGAAATGATTGGATTTTAAAGAATACATACTAATTGGAGTAAGCTTTGTTCCAGGAAAAAACGGGTAGGTGCATCTTTCAATTTCAGGGGGGCTTGGGCTATGCTGGCCATTGAGACGAGCTGGAAGAGTTGGCGGCTTGCCTAGAATTTTGGGGTGACTCTCTTCTTTGTTAGCAAACACAATCAGGTTTTCAGAACTGGGGCTAATCTGACCATTAAGATGCTGTCTCCAAGTGTTTTCTTTATTCACAGGTTTTGCCAATGTTACCTCAATACTTGCTCCATCAATGCACTTTCCATTCATTACTGACATGGCAGCCACTGCATCTTCTCGGTTGAAAAAGTGAACAAAAGCATAATCTCTAAGTTTCTTTACTCGCTCAACTGTACCAGGTTTGAATTTATTGAATTCTGCTTTAATTGTTTCCTCAGTAGTTGAGATCATTAAATTTCGTACATAGAGAACTTTAACTCTCTGCATGGTTTCCTCATCAACCTCTTTCTCTGGGTCAGCCCAATCCACCTGAATGGTATGGCCCCACAGTTGGAAGGTTCCTGTAAAAAAATAAATTTGAAGACAATTAACTCAAAATCAAAAATAAGTAAACCTTTCTCCAAAGAAACAGAAACTCAAATACATATAATGTATTTGGTAAAGTATTAGTTTCCTATTCACACAAGTTTTTGCTAAGGTGAACTGAGACAGACTTACAGTGAAATGAATTTTGAGAGTCAAAAGAACAAATACAATTCAAGACCTTTATTAGAAGGATTAGGTACTGTCCTTTTTATTTTTATCAAACAATAACTAAGAGCTAAACAAAACTGTATACATTCAGTAAATCAGAAAACTGTTAACAAACGACTCATTATATAGGATCATATTCTTTTAGAATCATTTGTTTTACTTTCTTAATTTCTATTCCTCTTCAAGAGCACTACATATTTTCATAAATTGATCTACGAGGTACTGCTATTTTTTCAAATGTATAGTAAGGTTAACACAGACAAATAACCTTTGAAAAAGGATAAATTTACCTGGAATTAGCTTTCTCCTAGCCATAGCAGCAGCTCTGTGAGATTCGTATTCCACAAATGCAAAACCACGATTTTTGGTCTTATCAGTTGCACTTGGGTAAACAATGACATCTACAACTCCTTCTGTAACTTTCTTCATTTCATCCAAGATTTCTTCTTTCTTCTTTTCTTTTGGGATAGCTCCAATAAATAATCTGCAATTATCCAAGCTTACACACACACCAATAAATTTCCCTGGTCTAATTTCATAATTATTAAGAATTCTAATGGCTAACTGGGCTTCTTCTTTTGTGGTATACATCACAAAAGCATAACCTCGATTTTCACCACTAAATTCCATCATGAGTCGAAATTCATATATTTTCCCAGCTCTTTCAAATACAGGAACTAACTCATCTTCATACATATCACGAGGTATTTTTCCTACAAAAACTTCACAGCCTCGAGGCGGAGGTGGACCTTCCCAACCTGAAAGACAAAAATAGACAAATTCTAATAAGGTATTTATGTTTACTATTCAATAATTCATTCCACAGATTTACTGTGAGCCTTGTATATGCCATGCACACGCATCTTGGGGATACAACAATGAACACGCTAGAAGCCTCCTTCCTTCATGAAGCTTATATTCAATAGAAAAAGAAGACAATGAGGACTGAGTGCTATGAAGCAAAATAAAGCCACAGAAGGGTTGATATTTTTGGTAATCAGGTTCATCTTTTCTAAGCACATGAGGTTTAAGCAGAGACCTGAATCACATGAAGGAATGAGCCTTGAGAATATATCAGAAAAAAGAAAAGCAAGCACTTTTTATATTAGTTATATTAGAAGAGCACACAGCAAGAAGGTCTGTAGGGGAAACGCATACTTGAGGGAGGAGTAAAATGACAGGCAAAGCAGCCATCACTGCCATTAGAGGCCACGATTCTCGTTTAAGTCTCACAGAAAGTTAACCGGAGGGTTTTGAGCAAGGAAACTGTACTGGCTATTGGTAGAAAGGCAAAACATCATATCTAATAATCTGCGTGCATCTAGCATAAACACCACTCCTCTACTTGTTACTCTGATTCCTCCCCAAATGCCCTCCCCTTTCACAGCTAGAGCCCACATTCCCCACTGACCTAATCCTGACTTACTTCTTAACTGCTACTTAAACCAACAGTAGAATGGTCAGGGAAAGACACACATAACAAATACGATCCACCCCTCCCCTCCACAGCAGTAAAAGCGACTGCTGAAGTCTTAAAGCGGCTTCAAGGGAAGAGCTATTTGTCTGGGATACTTGTGGGGATATCTATCTAATGTAAATGACTGCATTAAACATCCAACTTTTTGAACATAAAAAAAAAATCCACACCTGGAGGTGGACCACCAAACTTTCTTTGCCCATTTTCTTGAACCATGTTGTATCCAGTCTTTTCCATCAAAGCAAGTAGCGCTGCTTCGTTCTGAGTACCAGTCCGCACTTTGTTGCATCCGTTTGTCCCATCTACAGTTTCTTNCTCCACAGCAGTAAAAGCGACTGCTAAAGTCTTAAAGCGGCTTCAAGGGAAGAGCTATTTGTCTGGGATACTTGTGGAGATATCTATCTAATGTAAATAACTGCATTAAACATCCAACTTTTTGAACATAAAAAAAAAAATCCACACCTGGAGGTGGACCACCAAACTTTCTTTGCCCATTTTCTTGAACCATGTTGTATCCAGTCTTTTCCATCAAAGCAAGTAGCGCTGCTTCGTTCTGAGTACCAGTCCGCACTTTGTTGCATCCGTTTGTCCCATCTACAGTTTCTTCACTCATGGCTGCAGCTCCTAAAGCAAAGTTTAAGAGAAGTGTTTATGACATGGAGCTCCGGGAGGAACCTATGAAGCATTTCTCTGAAATGCAAAAAGCCAAGAATAGTTGTGACTGCTATATTCAGAGACCACTGAAGCCTTGGCCCCAAAGTTCTTCACTACAGGGGAAGCTGGAAACCTCTTTTAATGTCTCTAATCAGTTAAGCAGTACCTTTATAAGGCATAAGCTACAAAGAAAGGGATGCAAAAGTGAAACAGACAAAGAAACAACAAAAACAAATGTGGGAAAAAAGGAGTAAGTGAAAGGAGTTAGAGGAGAAAACAGCCAGCAGAAATAGTAACAAAGTATTCAGAAATTCTAAAATGATATAGCTAAAATTAGATGACCTGAGAAAGACCTTCTTAGTTCTAAAATATGTTTTCTTCTGAGTGATGAGAAATATAGCTACAAACATCCATTATCATATATACCATACTCACAAAGTCTTTTTACAGTTCCTCCCAAGCTATCCAGTTGCATCAATGATATACTTCTGAAGACAACATAGAAGGAAAGTAGCTCCTGCACCCACACAGCTCTACCAGTCATTATCAAACTGCCTACTGAGTTTGCCTAGCAAGCACTAAGAATGAGATTTTTAACTGGTATCTTGAATTCAACAGATTTAAAGCTGAATGTCATTTTATCCTCCAGACCTGCTCCTTCCTATTTTACCTTACCTCCATCAATACATCTGGCCAACCAGTAATGGCACCACAAGGATTACTTATTACTCCTTCTCCAAACTGTCACAGCCAGAAACTCGGGGACTTAATCCTGAGGCCTTCCTCTGACTCAGCTAATCAGCCACAAAAATCTGCATATATTCCCTTCTAACTATTTCTTGAAATCAATCTTTTCCTGTATATCCCCACAGCGGGTTCTCAATTATATCTTACTTGAATCAGCGTAGTCATTTTTCATCACTCAGATCCACAGGGGATGATTCCAGAACTCCCAGTTCAGTTCAGTCACTCAGTCATGTGCGACTCTTTGAGATTCCATGAATCACAGCACGCCAGGCCTCCCTGTTCATCACCATCTCCTGGGGTTCACTCAGACTCATGTCCATAGAGTCCGTGATGCCATCTGGCCATCTCATCCTCTATCATCCCCTTCTTCTCCTGTCCCCAATCCCTCCCAGCATCAGAGTCTTTTCCAATGAGTCAGCTCTTCGCATGAGGTGGCCAGTGTACTGGAGATTGAGCTTTAGCATCATTCCTTTCAAAGAAATCCCAGGGCTGATCTCCTTCAGAATGGACTGGTTGGATCTCCTTGCAGTCCAAGGGACTCTCAA
>SJYB01007084.1:0-19739 GCA_006408585.1 Antidorcas marsupialis
CACCCACCAACCTCCATCCTCCACGGCTGGCTCCCCCTCCAGTCAAGCCCCCGGAGGCCCTGAGTCCCTCTGAACAACAGACACAGTCTTGCAATGGACACCATTCCTGAAAGACTCCACTCCATCCGACCACCTGGGTCTGTTCGAGGGACCTGCAGTCTCAACGCTGTTTTGAGGGTTAAGAGGCTGGATCCCCTTTGATCAAATAATGAGAAGAACATGCGCGCAGGACTCTCAAGTTTGCAAACAACTGTCGTGAAATGTGTCCTATTTCACACACGCGCCGAAAAAGTTTAGGAAATAAGGATGGTATGTGCATTTTTTAATTGATGTTTTGTTGAAGTAGTCAATTTATAATGTTTTAATTACTGCTCTACAACAAAGTGGTTCAGTTATACACACGCATACATTCTTCATCAGTTCAGCTCAGTTCAGTCGCTCAGTCATGTCTGACTCTGGGACCCCATGAACCGCAGCACTCCAGGCCTCCCTTTCCATCACCAACTCCTGGAGTTTACTCAAACTCTTGTCCACCGAGTCAGTGATGCCATCCAGCCATCTCATCCTCTGTCATCTCCTTCAATCTTTCCCAGCATCAGGGTCTCTTCCAATGAGGCAGCTCTTCCCACCAGGTGGCCAAAGTACTGGAGTTTCCGCTTCAGCATCAGTCCTTCCAATGAACACCCAGGACTGATCTTTAGGACAGACTGGTTGGATCTCCTTGCAGGGACTCTCAAGAGTCGTCTCCAACACCACAGTTCAAAAGCATCAGTTCTTCGGTGCTCAGCTTTCTTATAGTCCAACTCTCACATCCATACATGACCACTGGAAAAACCATAGCCTTGACTAGACGGACCTTCATTGGCAAAGTAATGTCTCTGCTTTTGAATATGCTATCTAGGTTGGTCATAACTTTCCTTCCAAGGAGTAAGCATCTTTTAATTTCATGGCTGCAGTCACCATCTGCAGTGATTTTGGAGCCCCCAAAATAAAGTCTGACACTATTTCCATTGTTTCCCCATCTTCACGCTCTTCATATTCCTTTCCATTGTGGTTTATCATGGGATATTGAATATAGGTCCCTGTGCTAGACTGTAGGACCTTATTGTTTATGTACGTCTTTCTAAATAAGATTATTGAAGCTAAGAGGAGGTAAGTGATTGCCCAATAATGCGTGATTAGCAGCTGGCTGATCCAAAACTCTAGTTCACACACAGTGTGAGCACCACGATGCCAACCAGACATGCTCTAGGCGTAGCCGATTAAACCGAGTGTTGAGTCCACGTGCAGGGGGCTGGGTTGGGTGCCATGCAGAGCACACACATAAAGCTGATTCCACCTGAAGGAATTTGTCAGTCCTGCCCAAAAGTTAATGGGCAAAACCACGTGGACCCATGACCTCAGTGTGGGTGAGCCCAAACAGAGGCTGCTTGTGAAACCTCCGCATCTCCATGGGGACCCAAGCCCTGTCCTGGATGCTTCTGGTCAGACACACAGGAAGCTCAGCACCAACAAAGCCCCTGTTCCACTGCTGTGATGACCTCAGGGATGTGTTGCAAGGTTTCGGGGACCCTGAAGCATCGGGGTTCACACTGGAGTCCCAGCCCAGCGCCCAACCAACCCCGCTGAGGCTCCTGTCCTTGAGAGGCCGGTCTGTTTCCTGCTCCTTGAACCTGCTCTGGGTGTGTTACCAGGTCTGACCTACCGGACAGGGCAGAAGGAACCTCGTGTGGGGTCTGCACTCTATGACCTTCACTCCCGTTCATGCCCAGCTGGGTCACCAAGCCGCAAAGCCACCCACGCCCAAGGGAGACAGACAGGTGGAGGGGAAACGGGTCACCACTCAACACACACAGCCGCCGCCGCACACTGGCCAGAGTGAGGCCTGCGCGAGCTCCACCCCGGCTCACGGCAGCCCCAACGTGTGGACCCCCACCATCCTGCCCAGGAGAGACCGTGAGAAACGTAAACTGCTGTTGGATGCCACGAAAATCGTGGAGCGATCTGTTGAACAACGATAGGTAAGCCCCATTGGGAAAATAAATGGCATAGTCTTCTTAGAGGGGGCAGCTACAAATGCTGACTTTCCCTGGGCCTGGGACCCTGAGTGATCGTAGAAAGCGCACCCCCACCCGCCACTGACCTGCAGGGGCAGGGCAAGGGGAGCGTGAGCAACAGGCCGCCCGCCTCAGGGACGCCACCCCGCGGCGGAAGCCTGCCTCCTTCAGGTCACGCTCAGCACCAGCGGCTTATCTCTCATCATCAGGCTTGTGTGAAGACACTCAACAAAAGTTTATCTTCAGTTATTTCAAGTTTAAAAAAATAATAAAGGATGTTACCTGTTGATCCAAAACTGCTGGTGGCATTTCCAGGGTCAGAGCCCAGGCGGGGAGCCAGGATGGAGGCTCATCGCCGAGGCTCTGAAACCCGGCCCGGGACCCGGCCCTTAAGCACACTGCTGTCTGGAGCTCAGCCCGAGGTTTCACATCCCTCAACAGCTGTCATTCTCTGAGGCAGGGGTTCTTCTGCGTCTTCTCCTACTTTTTGGGTGTGGGCCCATTTTAAAGCCTTTATTGAATTTGTTACAATATTGCTCCTGCCTTATGTTTTGGTTTTTGGACCACAAGTCTCGTAGGATCTTAACTCCTTGGCCAGGGGTCGAATCCCCAAGCCCTGGGCCCGAAGGTGAAGCTTTAACCACTGGACAACCGGGGACGTCTGCAGGGCTCTTTACTGACCCCCTCCTGCCCTGCGCCTGCCCAGAGCCTCTCTCCTGCGCCACCAAACGTTTCCTCTATTTTCACAGAGCACGTTACCTCTGCCTCCAGCGGCACTTGTTCAATTTAAAATAAGCATTTCTGCTAAAGAAATGTGCAAACATTACTTATATTTTAAAAGAAAATAAATCACCCCCCAAAACCCCACCCCCCAAAACTATCAGCAGCCTGTCATGAGAGAAGAGACGGATCCTACTGAAGACTAAACCTTCCTGAGATGTCAAGGCCGTTCCGCGTAGGGACAGCAGTCAGGCAGAGTTCTGTATCTGCTACAAGAGCGCTGCTGTTTTATAGGATGGAATAAACGATATTTATGACATCATCAATGAATGATTAAATTACGTTTCTCGTATTCTGTGTACAAGAAAATGTGGACTCATTTTAGGACTCTTTTAATTTTCCGGCGGATCTTCCCGACCCAGGAATTGAACCAGGGTCTCCTGCATTGCACGCAGATTCTTCACCAACTGAGCTATCAGGGCAGCCCAATTTAAAACTCAAAATGGTGTGTGTGTGCGCACGCACTTAACTTCCTGCTCAAATTGGTAAACTTCAGTTATCTGCAAAATTCGGTTGGTTGCAGCATCTCATCACTCCACGAGGCTGGACAAACGACACACTCCCTGGGGATGGGATAAATCGCCATAAGTAAGGCGCATTTAGGCTCTGGTGAAGTGTCAGCTATTTCACCTTTCAGAGTTTCCATGAAGCTGATTATAATTGTGTCTGAAATAAACGCAGTGTAATGACTTGAGAACCGGCCTGAGCATCAAAGCAACAGCAATTTCAGGGCACGGCTGTGAAGGGGCTCGGAGGCGGACGCATTGACAGAAACTCGGGTTGGGTTTGCCCTTCTATTAACGATCGGGAAGAAAGAGCAAAGAGGCAGTGAGTGAAAAGCACAGAGTCCAAGGTCATCCAAAAGCCGACATGCTCACGTGATGAGCGCGTCCACGTGCGAGGGCCCCACTCTCCCACCATGCTCTCCTGTCTCCCCTCCACAACAAAGAGACCGGCGTCACCACCCAGGAAGGACCCCGGAGCAGGGATGGCAGAGATCGGCCAGCACGTGGACCTTTGACCGTGGAGTCTTTCCTTTCCCAGAGAGAACAAGCATGAGAGTGCACGCTTTCCAGAGGACGCGTGACCGCTGATGGCACGGTCCCAGGTCGCTTTACAGATGGACTTTGCCGTTCATCTCACAACAGCTCTAGGACTGGGTGTTTCTGCCTTGCTTCAAGATGGGGAAAGAGGGGCTTGGAGAAGTTAAACAACATTCTCAAGAAGAGAGCAGACACCGTGGTGTAATTAACTCAGCCTGTGTTTCGCGAGTGGCACTCAGATGGGTCAGAGGCCAAAGAAGGGAGCACGTCTCTGTTACGTGCCCTCAGAGGACACGTGTTGAGGCTGCAGGACACGCCCTGGGCTAGGCAGACTCACACCGTGGCCTCCCGGCCTCGCCCTGGGACAGCAAGGCGGTGCACCAGGCTCCTGCCCATCTCTGAAGATGCTGGGGACGGGGGCCAGACGCGGACGTCATGACAGGGGTCCAAGCAGCACGTGCTGCAGGGTGGGCTCCAGAGGGGGAGCTCGGGCAGGAGGAGGTGGTGCCCATGTGGTTTGGGGCAGACGGAGGGCAGCTTCCATCCTTCCCGTGTGTCCCCTGCACATCTCGTGGTCCTGCAAGGAGCCCACTTCCAAAGTCCAAAGACTTGGGCGTGAGTCCTGGTTCTACCAGATGTCAGCTTCATGACCACGGTTGACATGACCTCTCAGCCTCGGTTCCCTTAATCCTAAAGGACACGGGCAGTGCTCCTCTGTGGTCTAATGCCTACGTTTACTGGAGAATCGGGTGAAGGCGTCTCCGGGAATGCACTTCGTGAAGCACAAATTGCTTTGCCAACTGAGGACTGCATGTGCGCATGCTCAGCCACTCAGCCATGTCTGCCTCTGCGACCCCATGAACTGTGGCCCTCCAGGCTCTCTGTCCATGGGCTTCTCCAGCAAGAATACTGGAGTGGGTCCCCCTGCCCTCCTCCGGGGGATCTTCCCAACCCCGGATGAAACCCGCGTCTCCTGCACCTCCTGCGTTGCCAGGCAGATTCTTCATCACTGCTCCACTTGAGAAAGCCCAAGCGCTCTTTATAATCGTACAAGTAAATGCAGCCCAACAGCCGCTCGGGGAGCGGATGAAGCTGTCACCGCAGCACCGGGGGAGGGGGCGAGCTGGCTCCACAGTGTCTCCCTGACCATCCGCCCCCCACCCACATGCACACCGTGGTCCTACTAAATGCGGGCACAGTTAATCGGGATTTCAGCAGCCATTCCCTCTGTGAAACACAGAGGCATTATCACGATGTCGTGTGAAGTCTGCTGAGTCGAGGTTACAAAGCGAGTCATCCGCTCATGCCGCCCTGTGTCGTTACCTGAGAGTAAGGCGCAGAGTCCGTCGGGCATGCACACAGCGTGCCCAGCACAGCACACCGCGACGAGGCCGCCAACCCCGCCCCTCATCACAGTGACAGCACGAAGCTCATGCCAGAGGCCGTTTACTGAGGGCGTTTGGCAAATAAGGTGGCGGTTTAGTCACTAAGTCTGACGCTTGCGACGCCATGGACTGCAGCCCGCCAGGCTGCTCTGTCCATGTGAACCCCCAGAAAACCCACCCTCCTCCACAGACCCCCTGGAACAACTCCGGACTGCACACGCCAGGACAACCCTTCATGGGTCCACCCGGACCCTGAAAACCACCCACTGCGACTTGGCCAGGTCCAGCCTCCTTGCCCACCTCCTCCAAGGCCTCTGGAGTCACAGGGCAAGCCCAGAGGGGAGACAAGAGCCCCAGGACGTGCAGGGCTGGGGGTCAGAGGTCAGCTGTGACCGCAGCCGGCCTGACCAGGGTTTCAGAAATGTGCATGGTAATGTCTTCACAGACGGCTGGTCTGCAATACCCACCCCAACAAAGAAGCAAGTCCCTGGTTTTTGGAAGTCCACCTTCCTGGAGGCACAGCTTAAAATAAGTTAAAACTCTCACAGTGACTTTAGAATCATACAGAAGGGCAAGCTGGTTCTGTGCAAAGTCATAAGCCCCTCAGCTTTATCATGTTTTTCTGGTTTTATTAAGCTGTCATTGACATACAGCCCTGTTGAAGTCTAAAGTGTGCAGCTTGAAGACTGAACGCACAAGCCTCAGGAAATACAGACCGCCATGCTGAGTGTCTGGGCTTCCCTCGTGGCTCAGCTGGTAAAGAATCTGCCCGCAGTGAGGGAGACTTGGGTGTGATCCCTGGGCTGGGAAGACCCCCTGGAGAGGGGAAAGGCTCCCCGCTTCAGTACTGTGGCCTGGAGAATTCCATGACTGTATAGTCTATGGAGTCGCAAAGAGTCGGACACGACTGAGTGGCTTTCATTCCCACTTTTCACTTTCATGTTGAGTGAACGTCCATCCTCTCACAGACACAGCATTAAAGAAGTAGAAACGTGTGTGTGAGTGTGTGTGCGTTTCCTAGTGATGAGAGCTCTCAGGATGTGCTCTATCCGGAAGCTTCGTGTAGAGAGCGGTCGTGTGGCTTAGCCACTAAGTCTTGTCTGACTCTTGCGACCCCGTGGACTGTAGCTCACCAGGCTCCTCTGCCGATAGAGATTCCCCAGGCAAGGACACTGCAGGGGGTGCCATTCCCTTCTCCATCGTACGTGGCGCGCAGCAGGCTAATCCATTCACCGCACTGTGCATTGTACCCCTGTGCGTATCTGTCTTCAGCTGGGGGTCCACACCTGCCAGCTGCCTTCATCCAGGTAAGCCTCGCCCCACACTGTGTGTTTCGTCCCCGTCACTCACTTGTCTTGTGACTGGAAGTCTGTGCCTCCTCCACTCCGTCACCTGTTCCACTCTCTCCCTCACCCCTCCCCTCCGGCCACCACCTGCTTCTTCCTGCATCTGTAGCTTCAGCTTTGTTTAATTGTGCTTGTCCATTTCTTCTGTTTTTTAGATCCCACGTGTAAGTGAACACATATGGCATTTGTCTCTCTCGGGCTGACTTATTTCACTTATAATATCTTCTGAAAGTGAAAGTCGCTCAGTCATGTCCAACTCTGCAACCCCATGGACTGTAGCCTGCCAGGTTCCTCTATCCATGGAATTCTCCAGGCAAGAATACTGGAGTGGGTAGCCTATCCCTTCTCCAAGGTATCTTCCCAACCCAGGAATCAAACCCAAGTCTCCTGATTGCAGGCAGATTCTTTACCATCTNTTAGATCCCACGTGTAAGTGAACACAGATGGTATTTGTCTCTCTCGGGCTGACTTATTTCACTTATAATATCTTCTGAAAGTGAAAGTCGCTCAGTCATGTCCAACTCTGCGACCCCATGGACTGTAGCCTGCCAGGTTCCTCTATCCATGGAATTCTCCAGGCAAGAATACTGGAGTGGGTAGCTTATCCCTTCTCCAGGGTATCTTCCCAACCCAGGAATCAAACCCAAGTCTCCTGATTGCAGGCAGATTCTTTACCATCTGAGCCACCAGGGAAGCCCAAGCCTACTAAAGTGGGCAGCCTGTCCCTTCTGCAGAGGGTCTTCTCAACCCAGGAATCAATTCAGGGTCTCCTGCACTGCAGGAGGATTATTTACCAGCTGAGCTACCTGGGAAGCCCTTAATATCTGCTGTGCTCAGTTGCTACATCATGTCCAACTGTCTGCAACCCCATGGACTGTAGCCCACCAGCTTCAGATTCTGTCCGTGGGATTTCCTAGGCAAGAATACTGGAGTGGGTTGTATTTCCTTCCCCAGTAACATCTTCTAGGTCCATCCATTTGTCACAAATGGCAAGATTTCAAAGTTTTATGGCTGAGTAACGTTCCATTGTGTATGTATATATATATGAGTTTCCAAATAGCTTAGTGGTAAAGAATCTGCCTGCCAAAGCCCGAGACACAGGAGATGTGTTTTCGATCCCTGGGTCAGGAAGATCCCCCAAAGGAGGAAAGAACAACCCAGTCCAGTATTCTTGCCTGGACAATCCCATGGACAGAGGAGCCTGGTGAGCTACAGTCCATGGGGGTGCAAAGAGCTGGGTAGGACTAAGCACACGTGTGTGCCCGCACACACACACACACACACACACACGTGCCCGCACGTGCTTTCCAGCNCCAGTCCAGTATTCTTGCCTGGACAATCCCATGGACAGAGGAGCCTGGTGAGCTACAGTCCATGGGGGTGCAAAGAGCTGGGTAGGACTAAGCACGCGTGTGTGCCCGCACACACACACACACACACACACACACGTGCCCGCACGTGCTTTCCAGCTGTCTGTGGCTGGACACTGGTGTTGCTTTATATCCTGGCTGCCGTAGGTCACTCTGTGATGACTATCGGGAGGCGTGCATCCTTTCCAATTAGTGTTTTTCTCTTCTTTGGATGAATACCCAGAAGGGGACTTGCCGGATCACAGAAAGCTCTATGTTTAGGTTTCTGGGCGCTCCCGTGCTGTCTCCACAGTGACCGCACCACCGTGGCGATGCTCCTGACGGCAGTGTGCAGGAGCTCCCTTTCCTCCGCGTCCGCGCCGAGACTCCCCGTTTGTGGTCTCCTTGGTGCTGGTCATTCTGGGACATGAGATGGCAGCTCCTTGGCAGCTGGTGACGCTGGGCACCTCTTCAGGTGCCTACTGGCCTTCTGTACGTCTTCTTTAAAAAAAAAAGTCTCTTCAGGCCTTCCGCCCACCCTTTGATTGCACTGTTNCCAGTCCAGTATTCTTGCCTGGACAATCCCATGGACAGAGGAGCCTGGTGAGCTACAGTCCATGGGGGTGCAAAGAGCTGGGTAGGACTAAGCACACGTGTGTGCCTGCACACACACACACACACACATGTGCCCACACACACACACACACATGTGCCCGCACACACGCACACACACACACACATGTGCCCACACACACACACACACACACACACATGTGCCCGCATACACACACACACACACATGTGCCCGCACACACACACGCACGCACGTGCTTTCCAGTTGTCTGTGGCTGGACACTGGTGTTGCTTTATATCCTGGCTGCCGTAGGTCATTCTGTGATGACTATCAGGAGGCGTGCATCCTTTCCAATTAGTGTTTTTCTCTTCTTTGGATGAATACCCAGAAGGGGACTTGCCGGATCACAGAAAGCTCTATTTTTAGGTTTCTGGGCGCTCCCGTGCTGTCTCCACAGTGACCGCCCCACCGCGGCGATGCTCCTGACGGCAGTGTGCAGGAGCTCCCCTTCCTCCGTGTCCGCGCCGAGACTCCCCGTTTGTGGTCTCCTTGGTGCTGGTCATTCTGGGACATGAGATGGCAGCTCTTTGGCAGCTGGTGACACTGGGCACCTCTTCAGGTGCCTACTGGCCTTCTGTACGTCTTCTTTAAAAAAAAAAGTCTCTTCAGGCCTTCCGCCCACCCTTTGATTGCACTGTTTGTTTTCCTGATGTTGAGCGGTATTTCTTTGTATATTTTTAATATTGCCACGTCTTCGATTGTTTGCAAATATTTACTCCCATGCGGGANTGGGCACCTCTTCAGGTGCCTACTGGCCTTCTGTACGTCTTCTTTAAAAAAAAAAGTCTCTTCAGGCCTTCCGCCCACCCTTTGATTGCACTGTTTGTTTTCCTGATGTTGAGCGGTATTTCTTTGTATATTTTTAATATTGCCACGTCTTCGATTGTTTGCAAATATTTACTCCCATGCGGGAGGCTGGTTTTTCATTTTGCTGAGTCACAGTTTCCCTCGCTGTGCAAAAGGCCTTTACTTTGGTGTTGTCCCATTTGTTTACTTTTGTTTCTGTTTCCCTTGCCTGAGGAGATACACCCCCAAAACACTGACGAGACTGATGCCAAAGATAATACTGCCTACATTTTCTTCCAGCATGTTTATGGTTTCGGGTAAATTGTTGATCCATCTGAGTTTATTTCTGTGCATGGCATGAGAGAGTGGCCCAGTCTAATTCTTCTACATGGAGCGGCAGGGCTTCCCAGCACTGTTTCCTGAAGAAACTGCTCCCTCTCCATTGTGTAGTCCTTACTCCTTCCTCGCAGCTTAAGAAGCTCTGAAAGCTGTGGGCTCATTTCTGGGCTTTCTACCCTGTTCCACTGATCTGTGGGTCTGTTTGTGACATGCCAGTGCCGTGAAGTTTTCATTACTGTAGTTTTACAATATCATTTCAAGTCTGTGGTACCTCCCGTTTTGTTCTTTATCCAGAATTCTTTGGCTATCGGGGGTCTTTTGTATGTGTGAAACTGAAACTGGAGCTTGCTCTGGTTCTGTGAAGCTGGTCGTTGATATTCTAATGGGCATTGCGATGATTCTGTAGGTTTTCTCGGGTGGCATGAGCAGTTTAACCGCACGAATTCTTCCAGCCCATGAGCTGGCCTGTCCTTTCCTCTGTTGTGCCACCTTCAGCGCCTTTCATCAGTGTTGCATGGTTTTCTGACTGCAAGGATTTGTATCTCCTCAGGTAGGTTTATTCTTAGGCACTGTATTTCTTTTGATACAATTGTAAATGGGGTTGTTTCTTTAATCTCTCTGATAGCTCATTGTTAGTGTATAGAAATGCAACAGATTTCTCTGTGTTTAATTTTGTATCCTACATCTTTGCTGAATTAATTGATGAGCTAACGTGCAGGACCAGGTCCTGGCAAGGCTGGCTGCAAGGTCGGGGTGTCCAATAGCTGATGTCAGCCCTGTGGTAGGCGGGGCCCAATGCTGCCTAATGGGGACCGAGCTTCAGTTTTGCAAAAAAAGTTCTGGAGATTAGTTACACGACAATGCCTTTATACCACTGAGCTGCACGCTTAGAAATGCGTAAGATGGTAAATTGTATTTTTGTGAAAAAGAGACCCTCCTCTGTACAGCTGGGAAAATAATTCCTTGCTATGCTATCATTTTGAAAAATGCCTAGAACATAATAGGTCCTGAAGAATTGATTGTCATTGTGATTTACAGTAATCAGAGGGCAAGTCCATTGGTGGGGCCCTGAGTTGGGGTGGGGGGAGGTGGTGCTAAGGGGACGGTTGTAGACTGAATGCTGAGCATCTGCCAGGAGGAGGCTGACAGGAGGAGGCTGCCCTGACTTGGGAGATGGGCTCAGGGAAACTACTGGCTGGAGAGACGAAGCCACTGCTGAAATTTGGGGAACCAGGACATATCTCATCACTGGGCTTTTTTTTATTCTGGGCCAACAACTGAAGATGGCAGGGAACGTCTAGAGATGTGTACCCTGCCAGCACCCAGGGAACAGGGGGCCCTGCAGAGAGGGGACGGGAGGAAGCTCAGAGCAGAGACCAGGACAGACGGGCTCTGCCACGCAAGGGTGTTTGAAGTCCCAGGGGCCTCAGAACATACAGGACCCTTTATCCCTCATATTTATAGCCCATTTTAGAAAGAAAACAGGAAAACAGCAGGTCCCCAGGTAACAGACATCAAACCAAGGCAAAATTCTGCCACGATGGGCAATAATTAGCACCAGAAGCTTAATGAGGAAAATGTCCAGGGGAGTCACTAGGAAACCTGGAGGAAGCAGGCTTTCAGCCACAAAGTCAAGGACGAGCTGAGACATCACACCTGACTTTGCCGTCTGCCCTGGGAGGTCATTACCCGCCTGCGGGGACATCCACAGCGGGGGCAGCGGGAAAGGTCGGAAGGGAGGGAACTCTCTGGCGATTACAGAGCCGTCACACTGCTGTGGGCTCACATTTGTGCAGCGATAATGGGAGAGAGAGCAAGAGAGAGAGAATGAGACAGATGGACAGAGAGACACGTAAGAAGCAGAAAGCGCGAGAGAGACAGGCAGACAGACAGAGGGACGGGCATGCTCAGCCTGGGCGCCAGGACCTGATCACCCTCCAGGACTCAGGCTGCCGCTGGCCCACAGGTCCCTCCACGTTGGCGTCAGACGAGGGAACTGTCGGGGGACCGAGCAAGTCTGGCCCATAAGGGAAGATCTAGACCAAAGCCAGGGGTGGCGGCGGCCGGGGCTAGGATCACTAACCCGGGGCTAGAATCACTAACCTGGGGCTAGGATCACTAACCCGGGGCTAGGGTCACTAACCCGGGGCTAGGGTCACTAACCCGGGCTAGGGTCACTAACCCGGGGCTAGGTCTCCAGACCAAGAGACTCTTGGCACCAAAGCTCTCGGTTTATCCCCAGGCAGGAGTCCGAGCAGGAAGGAATCTGCCCCAGGTCTTTCCTGCAAACCTTTGGTATTAATTCAGGTCTGTGCGGCAGGCAGTAGCGTCTGGTTCAGTCTCATTTAAGACCCAGAACTGAGTGAAGGCGTCCCAGAGGGTCTGCGGGCTGCTGGGCTGCATTGCTCCGTGTTGACAGCTGTGCCTGGTTCTGCAGACAGGGACATCGGGGCTCCCTTGCCAGGCAGAACCTGGAAATCCCATGAGCGGTCAGCTAAATCCTGATGGTTGGATGGCAAGCAGACTGACCTTGAGGGTCTTTGCGGGGATCTGAGTGCTACACAACAGAACCAGCTGCCCCCAGGACGTAGGTGCCTCGTTTCGATTTTACGAGTAGGTGCCCGAGTTGTGGGTGCTTCTCCACCCCCTCCCTCGCTCACATGCGACTCTGACCCTGCACCCAACGCCCTCACGCCTCTCAGCCTCATTCCTCACTCCTCCCACCCGAGCAGCCCACCGTTGGCAATGCCAACAAAAAAGTGGATGCTACGATGTGGCAGGGCCTGGATCCTGGGGGTTTCCGAGGCCCGCGCCTGCTTCTGAGCAGCGCGTGGGGCTGTGGCCTCTGCACAGTGGAGGGAACCCGTGGACACCGAGGGGCTCAGGCCCGTCATCCCTGACAGGGAGGCTGCCTCTCAAAGAGCAGGGAGGCAAACCAGGTGCAATTGTCAGGAGCAGCTGATGGGGATCCGCTCCAATTTCCAGCAGCAGTGACTCCGCGGTGCACTGCTGGGTCCAGCCATGAATATTCAGCGAGAAAATGTGTCATCAGAACAAGCCCCCGCAGCACAGGAATTAATATTAATGGGGCGAACACGGAGCCTCCTTTTGAACCCTTGGAGTGGGCGGTAAAGGTAGTGATTATTAAAGAGCTCAGTGAGCCTCAGAGCTGACCTTGACCTGGGCAGGGCTCAGCAGGAGCTGCGAGAGGAGTGATTAACCATTCAGTGTGGGTCTCCCTCCAGCCGCACTGGGAGTCCAGGAGCGCCAGCGTCTGGCATTTTAAAGCTGATCAGCACAGAGGCCCACAGACTGGGGTGGGAACGTGGAGGCGCCTGGGGAAAGAGCAGGGAGCCGCAGGACAGGGTGGTGAGGATATTCTGGTCCCAAAGTTGGATGAGGCCCCACAGGAGGGCTACTCCAAGCCCTCCCTCTGGTGAAGAGGATCCCCGCACTTCCTAACAGCAAGCCCAGATCTTTACAAACGTCCAACAGAGTTCCTGGCACAGAATGGGTGCTAAGATGAGACACCTCTGGGCCTCTCGACTCTTCTGCAAAATGAAGGGAGGAGGGGGCGAGCCCTGAGCGCACCTCCTGCAGGGATGTCCGGGCGGCCCCCTGGCGTCGCTGGGGCTGGACGCTCCCAGTCCTGCACATGGCCCTTCAGACTCCGCTCTCTTCAAACCTGGTGATGGGATTCACGAGCAAGGAGAAATTGGCAGATGTGATTTTGTCACACAGTAGGTACTCAGCAGATGAATATGTGATCACACGGCTGTTTGTTCATTCAATGAATATTTACCAAATACTTAAATACTTAGATCTAGAAGAGCAGCTAGAGAAGACTCTCCAGAGCCCCTTGGGCTGCAAGGAGGTCAAACCAGTCCATCCTAAAGGAAATCAGTCCTGAACATTCTTTGGAGGGACTGAGGCTGAAGCTGAAGCTCCAGTACTTTGGCCACCTGATGCAAAGGGCCAACTCATTGGAAAAGCCCCTGATGCTGGGAAAGGTTCAAGGCAGGAGGGGAAGGGGACAACAGAGGATGAGATGGTTGGATGGCATCACCGACTCAACGGACATGAGTTTGAGCAAATTCTGGGAGATGGTAAAGGTGGATAAATGAGTGGATAGGTGGGTGGATGAAAGAGTGGATGGTTGGGTGGGTGATTGGTTGGGGAAGAATGCATGGATGAGTGGATGGGTATTGAATAGAAGGGTGGATGGATGGATGGTATTGTACTTTGAATGGACTGATGAGTATTCATTTTGGTGGACTCTAGGACCTTAGTTGTGGACTCTAACCCAGAGCACCCTAAGAGCTCGAGAATCTAAAACCCAGAGAGAGTGACAAAATTTAGCTAATGAGCACCCGGGCAGCTAAAGAGACAAGGGGTCAGACGCTGCCTGGAGACACACTGGGGACGCCACGCGTCACAGCTGCGGCTCTCTGCGTGCTCAGAACCCATCCTTCTGGGGCACCAGCTCAATCAGATCACTTCCCTGCATGAAATCCTTCACTGGCTTCCCTTTGCCCTTAAGATAAAGTGCAAACGTCTTCCCGTGACCTGCGCTTCTCAGGACTGTACCTCAGTTTCTTCTCCACGTGGATGGAATAGCTGCCGCTGCTGCTGCAGCCACAGTTCTGCTCCAGTGTGCAGCAGACAAAGGAGCAGCCTCCTCCCATTTCCTGCTGCGTCCGAGTCAGCCGGGCAGGTCTAGCGAGGGCCCGGCTGGGCCCACACGCGAGCCTGTGCCTGCTGCTGCGTCAGCTGGGGGCCGGCTCTAGGCTGGCTGCCGTCGGCCTGTATAGCTGGACCTCTGCCTGAGCTCAATCCCTGGACTGTGGTGGGATTAAGACCAGAGATACGGCTGGAGCTTCTTTAATCGCGGTCACTTTCACCACGTTCTCATGGTCAAGCAAGGCCAGCTCAGATGCAGGGCTGGGGACGGGGTAGACCCCAGCCCTGGAGGGGAGAGGTTGGGCAGACAGACAGCAAGCAGGTCGTGCCTGCGGGGAAGGCCAGGACTGGGGGCGCGCCCACCGTCAGCCTGCACACTGTGCTCAGCACCTGCCCCCCGCCCTGCCGCCTTCCACCCGCCTTCTCTCTGTCTCTCCTGCCTCCTGAGAAGTACTGCTTTCTGAGCCGGGATCACCGCTCCTAGACCCCTGAGTTCTGTCCCGCCTCACAGGGCAAACTGGCGTCCCACCTGCGGGCGGGGATGGACCCTCGCTTCCTCAGGGAAGCCCCTCCACGGCCGCCCCTGGCTGGATGAATCCTTGCTCTTTTCCCTTAGAGGGCAGGATGCATACTTCCTTCCAGAACTTTGCAGAATTCTACTCCAATACTTCGTAGCATCACAGCGTGTTTTGTGTCTGTCTGCTAGAAAGCAAGCTGTGGGTCTCGGCCCCAGCTAGTAAGACGATACCTGGTGTATAAGAGTTCAGTAAATATCTCTGCTACAAGTAAAATGAAAATGAAGCATTTCAGCATGAACTCTTTTTAAAGGATTTTTTAAAAACCCAGCTATGCTGGCTTGCTCCTGATCCCGTACCCCACTGCACGAAAAGCCTTAGGTGAGGACCAGTATGATGGTAAGATCCTGTCTTAGGACCTGGGCAACCCTGGGCTTCGGCTCAGGCCAGGTCCTAACGGTGAGGACCAGAGGGGTTGATCTCACTTACTGAGCCTCAGTTTCCCCTCTGAAGGGGAATAAAAAGGTGTCTCTCAGGGTTTGATGATGGCTTACTCTTCAAGGTGTTAACAAGTCCGTCTTACGGCAGGTAATCAATCAGAGTTAGTTCCTGTCTCCCCAGCTCATCTCTAGTTTCTTAATCATATGGGAAAAAAAAAAAAAAAACCAGCACACAGGAAACACTCAATTTATGGTGAGAGAATTAAGCTGATGGCCCTCCTCTGTGANACAAGTCCGTCTTACGGCAGGTAATCAATCAGAGTTAGTTCCTGTCTCCCCAGCTCATCTCTAGTTTCTTAATCATATGGAAAAAAAAAAAAAAAAACCAGCACACAGGAAACACTCAATTTATGGTGAGAGAATTAAGCTGATGGCCCTCCTCTGTGAGCTGAAGCGGAAGATTCAGGAGCGCCCGTGTAGAAGGAGCGGTCAGCTCCACTTCGGAGACACCGCCCCTGGGAACACGGTCTGGGACCAGGGAGCAGGTCTGGGCCCTGGGGGCAGCACTGGAGGAGTCCACCCAGCGTGACCAGTGGCCAGGAAGACGCAGAGGGAGGGCCAACGCGGACCTTTCCCGCCCAGCTTTCCTGGGCAAAGAAGGGGAGACAAGCAGGACTGGACGATGGTGCGGAGGGTCCTTGCCCTCCTTCCGGCCAGCGTCTCCTCGGAAACGCAGCTCGTCGGAGGCTGTGTCTGCTGTCCTGGGGGCGGGCTCACGGCCTCCGGGTGGTGAAGGGGTCCTGGGTTTATAGACCCGGGGCTGCAGGGGGCTTCCTTGGTGTTCTCAGCTCTGGGTGGAGGGGGAGGACGCAGACACCGTGGACGAGAGGACAGCAGGGGTGCCGATGGGGCTACCACGGGCCTCTGGGCCCCCAAATGCAGCCTGATGTCCAGGAAGGTCAGGCTGCTGGGTGCCGGTGCTGAGAGCCAGACCCGTCCAAGGCCAACACTCTCGCCTTCTGGGCCTGTTCTGAGACACTCGTGGGGCCCCGGGCTTTGCCTTTCTGTCGTTTTCCTCTCCTGTCCCGCTCCAGGGCCACTGGGTGAAGGAACGTTCCAGTCACGCTGTGTCCACGGCCCAGTGCCAGCCTGGCTCGTCACTGCGGTGTTGAGTGGGTCACCTGTCACAGGTGTGTGTCGGGCCTCCCTGTGGTGATGCGGTCGCATCGCCCCCTCCCCGCCCTGTCCTCTATGGAAGGAAGCCAGAGCACCGCTCACTCTTCAGGAGCTGGGATGACGTTCCACGCGCTTCGGGCCAGAACAGCTACATGAATTGGGATTCCTCCACACGAGAGATGTGCCTATTCTCATTCATTTACGTATTTATTCAGTAAATTTATTTGTATCCCTACGAGCTCATCCATCCTAAAGGAGATCAGTCCTGGGTGTTCACTGGAAGGACTGACGTCAAAGCTGAAACTCCAATACTTTGACCACCTGATGTGAAGAGCTGACTCACTGGAAAAGACCCTGATGCTGGGAAGGATTGAACATGGGAGGAGAAGAGGATGACAGAGGATGAGATGGTTGGATGGCATCACCAACTTAGCAGACAGGAGTTTGGGTAGACTCCAGGAGTTGGTGATGGACAGGGAGGCCTGGTGTGCTGTAGTCCATAGGGTTGAAAGAGCCAGACACGGCTGAGCGACTGAGCTGACCTGAGCCCATCAGGTCTGTATCTCATCCTCCGGGTTACAAGCCCACAGGACTTGGTTCTGGTGCTCAAACTGCGCCAGCCTTGGCCCCTGGGAAGTTCCTCCAGTTGGCTCCTGAGCCTCCTGGTCTCACCCAAATCGTTGTTGGGCCCTGCTTTTGTTTCTCTTTGTGAGCTTCCTAGCTTTCTGGCTCACCTGGTGTATTTCCTGCCTCAGTCCTGGGATGAGCCGTTTCTCCAAGGCGCTTAACTCCCTCTTAAAGCACCCGTTTCCCTGACATGTCTTGGGGAAACGCACTGGAGCCATGAATGAGGTGACTGGTAACCAGGAGGGGGCCCTGGTTTTGGGGGGCCGGCCACAGGACCTGAGACCTCAGGAGCAGGCCCGGCCTCGGGGCCCTTGGCCGTGTGAGGCTTCCACGCCCCCAGCTCGCTCACGGCTGACAGGGAGGTTCTGACCCAGCTCCCGAGAGACAGGGGGCTCACCTCTCAAACAGGGAGCCCGGCGGTCCCCTGCCTCTGGCCGTCCCGCCCCCAGACCCTCAGGGCGGAGTGGCTGGGCCCTCACCTGTGCCCCGCACCCCGAGGAAATCAGCCCAGACAGGCACAGGGTTCTCGCCTCCCTGAAGCCACGAGCCTGGAGACTCCCTGTCCTGAAGCTCAGGGCGGCTGGGGGACGCTGCCTGCTGGAGGCGTGGCTGGCTTGGGGCTCCGTGGTTCTTTACTAGTGAGTGAGTTTGTGTGTTTGTGAGTGTATGTGTGTGTGTGTGTGTGTGTGTGTGTGAGTGAATGTGTGTGAATGTGTATGTGAGAGTGTGTGTGCGAATGTGTGTGAAAGTATATGTGTGAGTGTGTGTGTATGTGTGTGTGTGAAAGTGTGAGTATGGGTGAATGAGTGTGTGTGTGAGAGTGTGTGTGTGAATGTGTATCTGTGAGTATATGTGAATGGTGTGTGTGTGTGAGAGAGCGCGAATGTGTGTGTGTGAATATGTGTGTGAATGTCTGAGTGTGTTTGTGTGAGTGACTTGTGTGAATGTGTGTGTAAGAGTGAGTGTGTGAGTGTATGTATGAGTGTATGTGTGTATATGTGTGTGTGAGAATGTATGAGTGTCCGTGAGTGTGAGTGTGANGGGGACGCTGCCTGCTGGAGGCGTGGCTGGCTTGGGGCTCCGTGGTTCTTTACTAGTGAGTGAGTTTGTGTGTTTGTGAGTGTATGTGTGTGTGTGTGTGTGTGTGTGTGTGTGAGTGAATGTGTGTGAATGTGTATGTGAGAGTGTGTGTGCGAATGTGTGTGAAAGTATATGTGTGAGTGTGTGTGTATGTGTGTGTGTGAAAGTGTGAGTATGGGTGAATGAGTGTGTGTGTGTGAGAGTGTGTGTGTGTGAATGTGTATCTGTGAGTATATGTGAATGGTGTGTGTGTGTATGAGAGTGCGAATGTGTGTGAGTGTGTGTGTGAATATGTGTGTGAATGAGTGTGTTTGTGTGAGTGACTTGTGTGAATGTGTGTGTAAGAGTGAGTGTGTGAGTGTATGTATGAGTGTATGTGTGTATATGTGTGTGTGAGAATGTATGAGTGTCCGTGAGTGTGAGTGTGAGTCAGTGTGAGTGTGTGCATGTGTGAGTGTGTGAATGGATGTGTGTGAGTGTGTCAGTGTGTGTTTGTGTGTGTGAGTGCATGTGTGTGAGTCAGAGTGAGTGTGTGTGTGAATGAGTGAGTGTGAGTGCATGTGTGTGAGTCAGAGTGAGTGAGTGTGTAAATGAATGTGTGTGAGTGTGTCTGAGTGTGTCAGTGTGTGTTTGAGTGTGTGTGTGAGTGAGTGCATGTGTGTGAGTCAGAGTGAGTGTGTGTGTGAATGAGTGAGTGTGTGAGAATGAGTGTGTGTGTCAGTGTGTGTGTCAGTGTGTGAGAATGAGTGAGTGTGTGTGTGAGTGTGTGTGAGTGTGTGTGTCAGTGTGAGTGTGTGTGAGTGTGTGAGACTGAGTGAGTGTGAGCGTGTGTGTGAGTGTGTGTGTGTGCGAGTGATGGGCACTGTCCAGCGCAGACACTGACAGGCTTTCCTGGGAGAACTGAGCTGCCCACACTGAACTGCGATGCTNTGTGTGTGAATGAGTGAGTGTGTGAGAATGAGTGTGTGTGTCAGTGTGTGTGTCAGTGTGTGAGAATGAGTGAGTGTGTGTGTGAGTGTGTGTGAGTGTGTGTGTCAGTGTGAGTGTGTGTGAGTGTGTGAGACTGAGTGAGTGTGAGCGTGTGTGTGAGTGTGTGTGTGTGCGAGTGATGGGCACTGTCCAGCGCAGACACTGACAGGCTTTCCTGGGAGAACTGAGCTGCCCACACTGAACTGCGATGCTCTTGTGCTCAGCTGAAAGCTTGCCTCACTCGACAAGGAAAAGCAGGAACAGAGCGTCTGTGGAGCACTCCACACCCAACTCTTCTTGAGCATCTCAGGCCACCGGCGAGCGAACCTGGCAGCCGCCTTCCGTGAGGCCTGTTTCCTGTCCCGCCCTGCGAGGGGCGAGGGGCTCCAGGAGGCAGCGTGATTGTGGTAACAGCCGCAGAGGGCCCGTGCGAGGGGGCACAAGGGGAGCGAGGGCCGCCCAGATGGAGCAGAGACCCACGGCCGCCCGGGGAAAGGCGGCCAACGATCCCTCCTGCCACCCAGACAGTGTCG
>SJYB01007085.1:0-19701 GCA_006408585.1 Antidorcas marsupialis
TGGCTGGATGGCATCACGGACTCGATGGACGTGAGTCTGAGTGAATTCCGGGAGATGGTGATGGACAGGGAGGCCTGGAATGCTGCGATTCATGGGGTCGCAAAGAGTTGGACACGACTGAGCGACTGAGCTGAACTGATGCCTTCAGTAGGGCTTCCTCGGTGGCGCCAGTGGTAAAGAACCTGCCTGCCAGCGCAGGAGACGTAAGAAAACTGGTTTTGATCCCTCGATCGGGAAGATCCCCAGGAGAAGGAAGTGCAACCCACTCCAGTATTCTTGCTTGGACAATCCCATGGACAGAGGAGCCTGGAGGGCTACAATCCACAGGGCCACAAGGAGCCGGATGCGACTGAAGTGACTTAGCACGCGCGCACGGCATGTATGCCTTCAAACTGGCTTCTGTGTCTTTAGACTTGCACACATCTTCCTTTGAGCCTGTCCTTGTTTTCTATTACAGTAAGAGTCTCAGAATGCATCCAAGTGCTTCCCTTATTCCAGCACCGGAATCAGCCATTCCTCCAAGGACAAGAAGACCTATTCTTTTTAGTGGACACTGGTATTTAGAAACCACCGTCTGGGCCTAGTTGTGCTCACTGCTACTATGGTCTCACTGTGTCCATGCCTTCCTGGGGGAAAAAACCGGGAAAGAGACATATGTGTACACATTGTGTGTGTGTGTCTATAAATATATGCAATGTGTATATGTATATTTATGTGTGCAAAGACACACACACACAGATATGCATATATTTACCTATATCTCTATGCTGAAAACCATGAGTTTGCACTGACAGTTTTAAATCTAAAACCACAGGGTTTATTCTATCGTTCCGCCTTTTCATAACTCCAAATTTCACCAACAGTAAAAATCTAGCTCCCATTACCCAAAATGTTATCTACATACTTGCACAGGCAAGAGTTCCAGAACTGCTAACTTTGGCCTCCAGAAACCTACAAGCTGGAGTTGCGTATTTGTCTAGTTTTCTCTTTGTCTTCAGCCTGAGGGCATATAGTCCAAATGATACATGTGTTTCTCATCCTTACTGACTTTATTTATTCTCTCTCTTTTTGATTTTTGAGAATATAAATATAAAACGTTCATAAATTTCCAAAAGTCTGCTCAGAGAAGGGTCTCTGCTGCCATCCCACTCCCACCACACTCCCCCACTTCAGTTTCTGGTTTGTCTGCCCTGTGGTTTTCTTTACTTCTTTATTTTGCATATATGAGTAGACACATGCAAATTTTCTTATTTCCTCTTTTTTCTTACACAAAAGGTAGCATGCTAGATATACTCTTCTGCCCTTTGCCTTCTTTCCTAACACAGCTAAACATCCTGGACAGCATGCTGAACCAGTGCGTAGAGCTCTTCGTCAGTTCTTTCTTGCTGCTGTTGGTGGCTCCATTGTGGGTGTTAGAGTTTATACAATGATCCTGCTGCATGGGCAGGTAGGGTCACTCCAATATTTTGCATTTACTGCTGAAGCTTCAGTGAGTAGGTGTTTTCAATATAATGATTTTATAAATTTTAATTTTTATGAAGTCAATACATTCACCTGATTGAAATGTAAAAGCCAGCTATCCTTATATCAATACTGATTTCAACATTAGCACTAATAAGACTTTTTGATGACTTTCATCAAAATTCCCCACTTGGCAGTTTTAAGAGAGCTTGAAATCACTTAGAAGGAAAAATCCCACGACAGTGAAAATGTTACATTCCCAGGAGCCACACGCATGTGTTGAGAGGCTACAGTGATGGGAAACGGCTGTTATTCCAGCGGGCTCTTCTAGAGATGGAAGGAGACGTGTTTTGGGCCACAGAAGCCTTTCAAATGCTTAAACCTACCCTCACTGCATACCGTTCCATGTGTACGGAGTGAGCTCCTCAGAAACAGAGGATTTAGGTGCTAGGGGTTTCCTGGGGATTGGGCCTGGAAGCATCTGTTGTAAAGACAGGCGAGCCAGGCAGGTCACAGGGCGTCTTGATCTGTGATGTGGTTGCGGCCAAGGCTCAGATCGCCCCAGAGAGGGCCCTGGGACTGGAAAGGCCTTCAAAGTGGTCCCGAACTGAGGCAAGCAGGTTGGGCCTTTGCATGCCCCACATGGAGCGGGCGTTGCACACGGGCAGCCCTGGGGCTGGACAGCTGCCTTACCTCGGTGATTCCCAAGGAAGGGGTCCTGCTGCCGTGCATCCAGGGCAGCACGGCTGCTGGGAGGGCCCTCTGCCCGCAGTGACGTGACACGCGTTCTGAGTGGCGGGCCACACACTTGGACCCCTTGGACAGCAGTGCTGGCCGCCACTCACCTGCAGGACTGGCAAAGCCATGCCTGGACTTTGTGTCCATTCTAGGAGCCCATGGCTGGTGCTGGGGATGTAAACCGCAAGGACATAGAAACTGTCACAGACCGGACAGACTAAGGAGACTTGACGACTCATTGCAGTGTGCTTCTGCCTGGGATCCTAGAACAGGGCACAGCCATTTACTGACATGTGAATGAACCTGTCCATTAGTTAACAGTCTTTCAGTATTAATTTCCTTTTTTAAAATAATTGTACTGTTGTTTTTTTAATAATTGTACTGTTAACATATGGGGCAACTGGGTGGATATAAGCATTTTTGCACGATTTAAAACAAATATTTATTTAGCTTCATCAGGTCTTAGTTGAGGCACACGGGGTCTTAACTGCATCATACGGGATAGCGCCACAGCAGACTCTAGCTGTGGCATGTGGGCTTAGCTGCCTGGTGGCATGTGGGATCTTAGTTCCCGAACAAGGAATTGAACCTGCATCCCCCGCATTGTAAGGCAGATTTTTATCTTTTTAAGATTTATTTCTTTATTTTGGTTGCGATGGGTCTTTGCTGCTGTTCACGGGCTTTTCTCCAGCTGTGGCGAGCAGGGGCTGCTCTTTGTTGCGGTGCCCAGGCTTCTCAGTGCAGGGCCTCTTGCACAGGCTTGAGGAGTGCAGCCGTGAGAAGCGGTGGCGCGTGGGCTCAGTAGCTGTGGCTTGCCGGCTCTAGAGCACTGGCTCAGCAGTTGTGGCCTGGGCTTAGTTGCTCTGAGACATGTGGGAGCTTACTGGACCAGGGATTGAAGCCAGGGCCTCTGCATTGTCAGGAGGGTTCTTAACCACTAGACCACCAGGGAAGTCCCCTTTGCACTATTAAAAAAAAAAACACAAAACACTTTATTGAGGTATATATACCAGAATATTCATCCATTTAAATTTACTCATTTGTGCAAGCATCATAATCTGATTTTAGAACATTTTCATCTCCCCGTAAAGATCCCAGCCCCAGGCCACCAATGATCTGTTTTCTGGACATTTCATATAAAGGGAACCATATACAATATGTGGTTTTTCGGGTCTGCCACAGCTTCTCAAAATGTTTTCAGGTCTTTGTATTGTTTTCACAGCTCTTTTTGTAAGTCTGAAATGATTTAGAAATGAAAAGTGAGGAGGGCACGGTGGGGGAGGAAGGAAAGAAAAGAAAAGATCTGTCCCTTTCCAGCGTGGAAGGGGCCAACGTGCCACCAAGCGGCCGGCTGGTCTCCTCGAGGGATGAGCTGACTCACAGGCTTGGCACTGCTCCCTGTCACTAGCAGAGTGGACCTTCAGCAGTGTCAGAGCTAAACAAGCCTTGGTGAATTAGGGCAATGCTGCTGGGATCACGCAGAGCCCCCACCACTGGCCACAATAGCTTGTTTACTCATAAGCCCTTTTTCTCAGCACCAGGGTGGCTGAAGCAGAAGCCAGCTGATGTTCATTGCTGCTGAAGTTTGAACTCAACTTGGCTGAGTTCGCAGCACTCCAAGTCTTCTGCCAGGGACTATCTGCTGTTTGTTGGGACCGCTGGATTAAATGAGCGTATGTGAGAGGGACCAGCACCCTTGCATACACTCCATGGATTTCTCCAGTCAGAATACTGGAGTGAGCAGCCTTTCCCTTCTCCAAAGGCTCTCCCCAACCCAGGGATCGAACCCAGGACTCCTACATTGCAGGCGGATTCTTTGCCAGCTGAGCCACAAGGGAAGCCCAAGAGTACTGGAGTGGGTAGCCTACCCCTTCTCCAACGCATCTTCCTGACCCAGGAATTGAGCTGGGGTCTCCTGCATTGCAGGCAGATTCTTTACCAACTGAGCTGCCAGAGAAGCCGTAACGCTTTTAGGGTGGTACGAATCTCAACTTTTCCCTCCAGAATGCAGTATTACTTCTTATACTCTTTTTGCTGGGAGAAGCAATTTTCAAGGCTTTCACCAATGGGAGGGTTCTGTAATGATCAGGTGTTCCGTTCTGATTGAACATTAGGGCTAGGGAAGCAGAGAGGTGGGTCTGTGGCCCCAGTGGCTCCATTGTGAGTTAGGCCTGGGCTGGGACTCTTTTCCTGTCTCGCTCTTACTCCCCTAACCTAACGAGGGAGTCAGGAAGACACTTGGCATCCCCAGGTGTCACTGTCAGCTCAGACCTCGTATCCAGGTGACCTAAAAAATTTTAGGTATTCTTCTTCCCTGGAGTATGGTTCTCTGAGTAAATAGCTATAACTCCCATTGGGAAGGACAGGGAGAATAACTGTATCATTCACAGTAATGGTTGCCTGTCTGGAAACTGGGCAACGTCTTGTGACTTTGGGGGCGGCTTCCCTCAGCCACCCGATCAATGGCCCATTGTTGAGTCCTTCTGCTTGTACAGAGGAAGCCAGCCCCTTGTCAGCTGCTTAGCTAATCGTCCCTGGGTACACTATGATCCATTAACAGCTCCCTAGCTTTCTGTGGGTTGGGTCCTCCAACCTGGCTGCTCGCTCGCTAGCTGTTCACATCTGGCTTCTGAAGGTCCGTGCTGCTCCCTGGCCCTATTGCTTTGGGACCCCCATGACGCCGTTACTATCAGGGAGCCTGGTTCTATTATACCTTCTGCTGAGTCTCGGCCTCGGGGGGATGTCCGTCCAGTTGCTCGTAAGGGCCACCCGCCTCCTCTCTTCTTGGTGAATGGGATGTCCTTTGGATCCTCTTGCAGAACATAGCTAACTGGCAGATTCTGAGGCCCATCCCAAATACAGCCTGTCCACTCGAGCACGCCTTTCTCGGACGTGGATCTCTGCTCTCCTGACTGTTGCAGCAGCTACTGTGTTTCTCCTTCCCTGAGCTTGGGCTGTGGCTTTCTCAAGGCCTCCCAGAGCCACGCGAGGGGCCTGTTAGCATGGTTCCTGGGAGTGCAGCACGCAGTGCAAGCCGTCCTGTCACAGCAGGGCAGCCCTACACAGATGAAGCCGCTCCAGGCTGGTTTGCTGTTAGCGCCACCTTGCCCACACCCCACTCTTTGTGGTCCCACACGCAGCTCCTGCCCATCCCCCTTGGCAAGGTCCCCGAGTGCCTCTGGCATATTGTCCCTTTCCTCTCTTGGCAGGCCCAGCTTCCCCAGCCAGGTTGTTATTACATAACCTTCATCGTTGGTCCAGCGGCCAGGAGGGGAAGTGGAAAGAGGCTTGCACATGATTTTTAAAAGGGAGAGGAGCAGGCTGTCTTTGTGGGCCTTGAGGTTGCAGGGGGCCCTTGACTTCCACGACTTCCTAGGGCATCAATCAGATGTTCCCCCCACCCCGTGTCAGGGTCCCTCTTCTTCCTAACAATGACAGTAACCTTTGGGTAGCAGATTTGGTGGGCTGAAAGTTCAAGTTGCACTTTTAACCCCCAAGTCCTGGCCTGATCCCCTCAGTCTTTCCCCCCCTTTCAGAGCCTGCCAAACAGGCCCTCTGATTTCTTAAGTCGGTGCTTAGTCATCCTTAGCTTGTCAGTCTTTCTTCAATGCATTGGTGATGGCCTCTAAGAATAATCCCCCGACACCATAGTTCTTTAAAAATTTTTATTTTGATTAAGAAGATTTAACATGCCCTCTTAAAATTTTAAGTGTATAATACAGTGTTCTTGATTGTTGTTATAGAGACCTCTAGAGTTTCTTCATCTTGCTTTGTCGAAACATTTCGCCCATTGATTAGCACTTCCCCTGCTCCAGCCCCTGGCACCACCATTCAGCTCTGATTCTGTTAATTTACTATTTAAAATACCTCGTGTAAGTGATATTTTATATCTTGGGTTTCCCAGGTGGCACTAGAGGTAAAGACCCTGCCTGACAATGGAGGAAACATAGCGATGTGAGTTCAATCCCTGGGTCAGGAGATCCCCTGGAGGAGGGCATGGCAGCCCACTCCAGTGGCCTCTGCACCCAGTGTGGGCCAGGTTCCAGAGGTGGGCCGCCCCTGAGCCACAGGGAAGGAAGGCAGCTCCCTTCCACTGAAGGCAGTTCCCAGACAAACACGGCTGAGAGCTGGCAGCAGCCAGAATTCCTGGCATTTGGTGAAAGCAGCCCCTCAGTCCTAAAGAGGCGGCTGGGCTCGCATCGTCTGTGGGAGCAGGACTGGGCTCAGATGGTCCTGTTCTCTTGTTCTAATATTCCTGTTAACACCATGGCAGGGCTAAAACGACGGATGGATGGAGAGAAGACCACCAGAGGAGGCTGGACAGGTTCAACAAAAGGAACGAGCAGCAGCAGCAGAGTTTAAGAAAAGCCATCTTTTACTGCACAAGCAAGGATCCAAAAGAAAAAATGGCACAGGGGGAGATATGGCTAATAAAGCGGATTTGGACTTCCTTACCACTTGGGGGCAAGGACCCCGTGGTCTCTAACTCCCATGGTAACATGACATAGTAGGAAGGAGAGTAACATATGCAGCTCTTGACTCTGAAGATGACTGTATGTGGTCGGGCTTCACCATGTGTTATACAAAAGAAGTGAGTGCCTAGGAAAGCATACAACCGGTCTAGAGCCTTAAAACTCAAGATGAGAGATGGTGGTGGTCAGCAGAGACCACACACCTCAGCTGCATCAAGCGGAGCTCGCTCCTTCCCAGTTTAAGAACACGGAATCCCAGTTCTTCTTTCCGTAACCTGGGAAAGTTCTGCTTTCCAGATACAAAGACAAACAGAGCCTTCTGCTTGGACTTCCGGTGCAGACCTGACAGCTGCCACGTGTGAGGTGCCCCTGTCGGCCAGGACCCGCAGAGCCACTTGTAGCAGGGACTCCGCTGCCCCGCCCCACCAGGCAGAAGAGGGTTCTAGAGCCCCCCGCCAGCTCATCGCAGAGCAGCTGCTGCTTCTTGCTGTGTCTGTTTCTGCAGTAGATGGCCTCTCCTTTTCTCGCACGGGTTGCCTGAGTCTGCATTCCAAGATACTTACAAGGTGGATCCGTGTGTCCTGCCCTTCCCCTGCTGGATTCCACTTTGAGGGTCTGAAGCGATTTTCCCCCCAAGTTTCATGAAATGGTCTGCAATGGTACCAACGAGGGTCTGCAGCCCTGCTTACTGCAACCATTTAGAGGGCAAATTATCTGAAAACTGGCAGATGCGCCATCAGCTTGAAGACCAAAAGGGAAATGTCCAGTAGAGGCATATTGATCTCTAAAACATCACCCACCATCCCTGTGTCAGTCCTGGAGGGACTTTTAGTTGATTAGTCTAGGAGCAAGTTCACAGGCAATCATCATTTTGCATCTTTTAACAGCTTTACAGCTACATTGCCACTTCCATGCCCTCATCAGCTGACTGGCCTTAAGGTTGACTGATAAACATGTGAATGATGGCAGAAGTCTAACCCCAGGGATGAGCACAGCACCCTATCGTAACTTCAGCATCTGCTTGGCTGGACTGGCAAAGACCCCAGAGTAGCACAGGCCTCCGGATCTTGCAGTGCTGGGGGCACCTGGAGAGGGACAGTTTTTAACTGAACATTTTAAAGGCATCTGTTCATTTTGCTCTCTCAGCATTCCTTCTTTACTGTTATCAGCACCCTCTTCCTCTGGGGAGAGGCTTCCCAAGCGGCACCGGAGGTAAAGAACCCGCCTGCCAATGCAGGAGACACGAGACGTAGGCTTGATTCCTGGGTTGGGAAGATGCCCTGGAGGAGGGCATGCAACCCACTCCAGGATTCTTGCCTGGACAAGCCCATGGACAGAGGAGCCTGGAGGGCCACAGTCCATGGGGCTGCAGAGTGGGACACGACTGAAACGCCATAGCACAGCGTCTCTGGGGAACTTTCTCCCCCATTCCGCGTGGCTATGAAGTGCACTTCCCCAGACCTCTCACTGGCTCCCGTCGGCACCCGGCCCGTGAGTCCATCTCCGTCGAGGGCCCGCCACATCTCGCCTCTCAGGCCTCCCCCAACCCCTCCCTCCCGGCAGCCCCAGCAAGGTCTTATCACTGCTTGTCCCTCATGACACTTGATCGTTTTGAAACCAGTCGCCCGTCTGTGACACCCCTTCCACGTGCTACTAGAAGTCCCTGCAAGGCCCTGTCCTCCTGCACTGCTGCTGCTTTCCCTGCTGCTGACACGATGCCTGGCCAGGCCACAGCACACGCTCACGGCAGGCGAGTGAGCCTGCCTCCGCATCAGCCTGCCTTGTGACTCTCAACATTCATGGGAAGATGGCTGAGCCGCAGAGACCAGAACTGCCTGACCCTTGGCACTCCTGAGGACTAGCTTGTTCAACATTCCCTTTGATTCTGGGAGTTACTTAGTAACCTAAAAAGCAGACTGCGGGCAGGGAATTTTCAGGGTTTTATTAGCCAGTTTTTCTGTTTGCACCCAACAGAAGCTTGATAAATCCAGCACTAAGTTACTATGTTCAAAACCTTCCCAAATAGTGGGAGCAGCTGTTCAGCACAGGGAAGTCAACTTGGCACTCTGCCATGACTTGGGGTGGAGGTGGGGTGGGATGAGGGCGGTAGGGAGGCTCAAGAGCGAGGGAATGAATATACGTACACTTAGGGCTGATTTGCGGCTCAGTGGTTAAGAATCTGCCTGCCAACCAGGAGACACGGCTTTGATCCCTGGTCTGGAAAGATCCCCTGAAATGCAACTGCAGCATTCTTGCTTGGAAAACCCCATGGACTGGCAGGCTCCAGCCCACGGGGTTGCAAAGAGTCAGACACAACTTAGTGACCAAACAGCAGCAGCGGCATCGCTGGTTCATGCCGTTTCACAGCAGGAACCAACACTGTAAGCCAATTATCCTCTGATCAAAAATTTCTAAACACCTTCTGAATATTAAAAAAATATATATATAATATGTCATCAAGTGGGAGTACGGCAACTTACTTAACTAATCCCTTCTGACAGCTCTTTGTCCGATTCTCCTAGTTTTCTGCAGTTACGAATACTACTATCAGGAACACCACTGTTCCCAACTTTTTCTGCACCTGCATTTATTTTCAAGGATGGCTTCTCAGAGGTGGAATTGCTGGGGTGGACAGATGACATGAATATTTTAAAGGCGCTTACGACCTTTTTCAAAATCTCTTCCTACAAAGAGCATTGTACTGCAGCCTGCCTCTGACCAGCACAACCGCCTCACTTCTATGGTTTCGGACTTCTCTGACCTCTGAGAGCGAACCCCGGCCCCACACACGCGTTCTGTGCATTCTCAGCCAGGACTTTTTGAGTCTGGTGTTCTTCCCTTCCCTGTGCCCCTCTTTCAGGGCTTCATCAGAGTGGTCAGACCTTTTAATTCCATCACGTGACGGGCTTCCTCCCTGAAGGCTGCTCTCTCCTGCTCGTCTGAGAGCTTCAGCTTCTCCAGGCCTGACCCTCTTCCAGCCTGTGCCTGAGGTGAGAAGTCCCTGAGAAGACGCGCTTTCCAGGCTCCTGGTATGTCTCCATTTGATGCCCTCGACAATGTGACACCAACAGGAGTGAGAGGGTGAATGTGCCAGAGCACACGCATTCTCACACACACACAAAAGGAAACGAAACAAGACCCAGAGAACTGCGCTGACAATAAACCTCAGGGTTTTCAGTAAAACATTTAACCTGCCAAGGACCTAAAGCATCCCTGACTTATCTGGTCCAACTTTTCTCACATTAGACATAGGACATGGATGAGCCAGAGGGGAGAGGCCAGCGGCCCTAGGCAAAGTCAGTGCTATCTATCATTTCTATCTATCTATCAAAAGTAAAAGTCACTCTGAGGGAAACCAAACCCAACACCCCCACAACCAATGTCCATTAAGAAAGCAGCTAAATCACAAAACTACCGAACAAAGCAGCTGTGCACCGGTCCGCCTCCTGCCTCGCTGGCAGGGCCATGTGAAGTAAAATACATGGGCAGTTTCCATACTAGCAAAATACTTTTATTATTTTATAGTGATAAAACAGGAAAGGAAAGACTTCTTTTTGGTGTATACCAGAGTTAAGGAAGTAAAAGAATAAGGGAATTAATAGAATTTTTATGTACTTTGATGGCAGTAAAAAGTTAACAATACCAACTGTTTGTCATAAAACTTATAGCCCCCCAAAACACATATATAAAGGATCATAGTTTTTAAATCTATAAAAGTAAAAAATATACAGTCAGAAGCTCTAACGCTTATTCCATCTTCAATATAAAATTGTAAACATTTATTTACACAAAGCAAATGTGTATAACAAGAGTCCGAGCACCCTTTTCTTTTGAGTCATGGCTCCTGGAAGATGGGGATTTGCACTGAAGTGGAGTTGTCTCCTTCCCTGACTACCCAAAAACCAGATTCATAAATAAAGCCATTGGCAGCTCCCTGGGGGGACCCCAAGCATCACATTTATTGCTCTGACACTGCAGCAGGTGAGAAGCCTGCCGTCTGTCTAGGTGGCCCCAGGACTAAGGCAGGGGCAGCCCTCCCCACAAGGTGGGGCAGAGGTGTGAGTGCCGAGGACAAAGGTGAGCAGCAGCCAGAGGGAGACCCGGAGAGGAACAGGGACCCACCACCAGCCTCCAGCCGCTATTTTTGGTAAAAACAAAAAAACAACCACCCACTGAAGTCACCCTCTTCCCCTTCAGATTGGGGAACTCACTCAGAGGGCGGCGTCTTCACTGGCTTTATGATGCATCCCTTTCTCTGAGCTATATTCAGCCTCTGGGGAAGGCTGGGAGGCGATAAAGGGGAAATGGCCCGAACGCCACTCACGGCGGCAAATGGCTACTAGAGAAGACCTGAGGTGCAAGCACCCCCATGAAAGGCACTGCTGGTGCAAAGTAACGACCAATGTGTGCACAACCCTTCATCCCCTCAAAGCCACCCAAGCTGGCTGTGTGAGCATTTTTCTTGGCTCAATTTTTTACATATGATACTCCTTGAATTATCCATTTTGAAACTCCAGGGAAATAAAAGTGGGGTTGTGATTTCGCCAGAGATCATTCTGCATATAAGCCACTCTTTTCAGTGTACTACGTTCCCTCCAATATTCCATTTGAAAGAGTCTCACCCTATGCTTACCATTTTGCTTCTGCTATATTGAAGTGCTCTCTCCGTCTTCACTTTCCACAACAGCCCACAGGTAATAATACTATGTGGACTCTTAGCTTAGTCAAGACCTAAACAGTCATAGACCTTAAAAGAGAAATCCACGTGAATTTTTAGAAAGGATGTGTTAGTGTTACAAAGCAATTCTCTCTAAAAAGTGCAAGTCGTCTGAAGAGGCAGTGGCAGCAGTAGCAGAACGGAGTGGGGCCCCTTCCTCTGGCCTGTGTCCTCCTTCCACCTTCCCCTGAGCCTCTGCTTTCTGTGGAGGGGACACCCGCCTCCTTACAATGCTAGGGCTCCTTGGGGAATTCTAATGACTCTTTTCCTCTCCAATCCAGGAAATTAGTGCCATAAGGAGGTTTTCCACTTGGGCTGGAGAAATAAAGAACGGGAGGCAGAAAGAACGGTTATGGGAAATGAAGACAGAGCGAAAGAAAAGGCATCTGTGCACAACTCAACAATGATCGCCTTCCTAATGCATTAAACACGAGTCTTCAGAGAAACTGCAACAGGCGGGGAGTCACAACAAAAGAGACACAGGAACCCCAGTCTGTATTTCAGCCTTTAGCCTGGGGTCTTGCTCTGAAACCAGGGGAGGAAGGGATTCCTCAGCCCAGGTCCTCCTAAATGCCAACCTGGAAGAACAGCATTCTGGGAGAACGCGGGGCTGCAGTAGCGACCACATCTCTGCCCCTAGCTCTGCTGCTCACGGCATCCTATTCCTTTTTGGCACATGCAATTTTCCAGTGAGCCTCTCTTTGTCCTGAAAGCTGACAAAGAGCAGGAATAAAAAAGGCTCTTAATCAAAAGGAAACCCTAAGTTTCCAATGCCACTTATAGATTTTAACCACCTACCCTAATCTGTTTTAAAACCTTGAAACCTTTAAAAAATCTTTTCTATGCTACAAATTGCAAATAGTTCCACTATAAAGTTTCAACAAAAATCTGTCCCAACACTGGGCCAAGTGGAGAAATCTTGGATTAGATCAAAATGATAGCACAGATTTTTATAAACCCGGCATTGTGGGGTTTTACTGTTGGCTTTTTGGTCTTCTGGATAAAGAAACCACCTGTAGAACCCTGTCGTGCTGTGCCAGCCCCATACAGTGACACCAGCAGATCGGGGGGCGGGCCAGCCCGACATACCAACTGCTGGCTGGGAGCCGTGGGCCCCACAGTCCCGGGAGGACCGGGCCTCAGCTCCGCGGCTCTAGCTCTGCCTGCCCGGCTCCCTGGGCTGTGGGCTTTTGGTCCAAAGTAGTTACTCTTTCTTGAATCTGAGAACAAAAATACAGGCTGTGTGAACACTGAAAACACCACAAATCCTCCTGCTACTGAGGCCCAAGGAGGTCGTCCAGATCGTTCATCCACTCCTCCGAAGTCCTGTTCTTCAGCAGGGAGTCGATCAGGTCGGCGTCCCCAGCCATGCTGGCCAACCCACCACTGCCCGGCTGCCCACTGTAGGCGAAGGGCAGCTCCTGGCCTGCGGTCCGCACGGGGTAGGCCTGGGCACAGTGCAGGCCTGGCCGGCCGCCCATGGCTGGGGCAGGGCTCTGGGTGAAGGCCCCCAGCTCAGGCCCTGCCGGGCTCAGGCCCGACAAGCCCTGCTGTGGGGCTCCCTGGGGAGGTGCTGGGGCAGGGGCACTGGTCCTCTGCTGTGCGTTCACAGTGGGCAGCATGGACCCTGCCACAGCTGCTGAGCTCATGGGAGCCATGGGTCTGCTGGGCACCGCCTGAGAGAACTGCGGGCTAGACATTTTCAGGTGGGCCTGCTGCAGGTGGAAACCGGAGGCTGCAGTGAACGGGCTTACGGTGCTGTTTCCTGGGGGCTGGCCGCTCAGGTTTGGCATTCCCTGATGTTGCCAGGTGGAATTCTGGCCTCCCATGGCTGCTGATACCCTTGGGACCTGTGGCTTAGTTAAACTCGAGTTCAGGGTCCCCTTACTGTGCTGCTGGGAGAGACCAGAGTTCCCCAGCGAGTTCTGTCCATAAGCAGCTGAAACCGAGGTGTTCTGGCCCACGCTGGTCTGCCGCGGAATGTGGGCATGTCCGTTGGTGGCCTGTGGTGGAGGCTGGGCAACTATCTGGGTTATGCTGGAAGTCATGCCGTAGAGGCTGCTCTGCGGCATGCTTTGGGAGCCAGTGAACTGAGCCACACCCCGGTCCTGCTGGCCTGAGTTTGAGGGGAGAGAAGAAACCGAAGTGTGTCCAGGGCCCATTGGCATCAGATTCCCAGCCTGAGGGAACACTCGGGGACAGCTGGAGTTAGATGGACCCAAGCTGTTCACACCAGGCATGGCAGAAGAGGACCCTAGAAGACACAGAGAGTGCTGTCAGTCAAGCTAGCATTTCTTCATCACCACTGTGGAGACACATCTAAGACCCACGCAGCAACTGCTACCCCGCAGGCATGCAAGGCAAGGTCAGTGTTCTGATACGTCACCAGACACTGCACGATCACTGGAACCTTAATGAAGAGAGCCCTGGGGGCCAAAGGTTCCCCACAGGGTGGAACGGAGGCCGGTCTGGAGCAATAAGGAGATTAAGACGGGTACATTAAAAAAAGAAAAGGCACAGAGGAAGGGGCAAACTCTGTGGCTAGGATGTGGGGAGAGTGTCTGGGATAAAAGGAAGAGATGGTCCTGGCCAGATTCAGAGGAGCTGCAGCCCCTATACGGGGACAGGGCTGTGGAGCCGCAGGGTAACTGGACCGTGGCTGGTTTAGGCCTCGCTGGCCGGGGACTGCCAGGATCACTCGGGTGAGGGCCCACACGACGTGGTACTGCAGGGTGCGGAAGCGAGGCGATCAGAAGGCATGCACCGAGCGCCCGCTCTGTGGCGCAGGCTGCGCTGGGGAGACAGAGGGCCTGCCCTCAGGGACCCTGCCACGTGGGACTGTGCCAAGCACTGGATGCGTGGCGACAGCACCAACAAAGACACTTCTCTGTGCACGCAGGAGGGGCTGCTCAGGAGTGGGCCTCAACCGGGCACACGCTGCTTCTCCTCTTCTGCGTTCCATTAGCACCTAACCACACACTGAGTTGAAAACAGGGAAATGCTGAAATAACCCACTTCTTTCCCACTGATAACACACAGCAACATTAAATGGGATAAAGGCAGGAAAGCTGGCCAAGGCTCAGCTTCTGAGCTGCCCACAGACTTCAATCCCCTGGTCCTGTCAGCGTAACATAAAACCCACTCAGCCTCCTCTGGAAGCACGGCTGTGGGCAACTTCACCAGGACATGCTATAGCAAGAGTCACTAGCCGAGGAAAGCACAGGTTTGGAAGACAGTCCAAGAGCTAGGAAAGCAGATATGGCCTGGACTTTTCTGCGTCTATCGACTGAGCTCTCTCGGTATTTCTAGAGCAACAGCCTGCACAATGCTGGTCAGGCTCTCTCACGCATCTGAGACAGGACAGCTGAAACCTCAGAACGCTTCCTGCCCCCACCAGATCAACTGTCTGATGCTGACACCAGCATGAGTGGACAGAAAGAAGAAAAGAAGCAAAAGGCCACAAGCGCATTAAGTTTCTCCTTATCTGGAAAATAGGACAGGATCATTTTTTAAAGAGACACGTAACAGTAGAAGCAAAGAACTTTCTTAAAAATTACAGAAGCTATTTCCTACGGATAAGATATCTTTCAACTAGAAATGATTTTGCCTTAAACGACTATACAGCCAGGGACCCCGCCGAAGCGGCCTGCTTCTGTCCTCCTCTCGCTGACCTACAGGTCACCCAGAGAGCCAGGCTCCTTACGCAGACCGAAGCCACAGGAGCATGTAAGTCCATTTAGCAGCCATAACGCAAAGCTGAGCAGACGGCAGAGAGTCGGCATGAAGGGAGCGTCTGCTCAGTGCCGCCTCCCCTTGCCCCACACCACTGTCTCGGACGCTCCTCACCTGCGAGCTGCCCAGCCTGTCGTGGGAAGGCGCTCTGCGCTGGGTCCTGGTACTGGGGTGGCGGGCGGGTCAGATGGCGCTGAAACTGCTGCTTCTCCTAGAAAACGCCAAGGTCAGCAGAGACACGGCCCACACAAGACAAAGCGATCAGGGCGAGCTGCCCAAGGCTGCTACTCGGGGCTCCTGTGGGGACAGTGCTCATGATCTCATTCGGGGGGTTCCTGATAAACAGTATGACACAGAATGCTGGGCCGGATCTAAGGAGCCACAGAGAGTTCTGATACACGAGACAGTATGGCTGAATCCTGAATGCCTTACACGAAATGTCCCAAACAGGCAAATCTATAGGGATAAGAAGTCGATCAGTGGTTGCCTAGGCTTAGGAAGATGAACAAGTAACTTTTAATAGGTACAGGGTTTCTTTTAGGTAATGTTCTAAAACTGGTTATGGTGATGGTATGTAACTCTGACTAAACTGAAAACCTTTTGAATTGTATACTTTAAATGGGTGAATTGTATGTCATGTGAATTATATCCGCCAAAAGCTGTTATTTAATACATGGTGAAACTGAGGCAGTAATGTGGGTTTTAAAGTCATCCTCAATCAACTTTATCCTCTAGGTAACTAGCTCTCTTCTGCCTTAAGGATGTAATTTAAAGTCCTGAGAATTCCTGTAACCTACACTACAATCTGACGACCAAGGGGGCAAACAAACTGCAGGACGGGGAGGGGTTGTCAGTCCTAATTTTCAAATCCCAGGGCCTCAAGGATGTCTTCACTTCCCTACTTTATGTTCTGCCTTATAGCAAACTCTACAACAAAGTGGGATCTCACAGAAAACTGGGAGATCAGTGAGCTCAGTGCTTTGGTAGCTGCTAGAAAAATGGTTCTAATACACTGAGATTCCACCTTCATTAATCCCCACTAAGTGACATAAAGCTGCTCTGACACAGGGTACCACTGTCTGAGAAACAGCACACTCCTGTTTCCCAGAGTGCTCTAAATCCAGACATACAAATAATCACAAACCCACACACATACATACTGAAGCCTGCAGCCACTGCAGGGCCCTGGGAGGCAGGCAGACACGGGAAGGGGTGGGGTAGCGTCTTCCCCCGCCCTTCTCTTTACCTGTTCTGCCAGGAGGTGCTGCTGCCTTTGCAAAAACTGCTGTTGCTGCAAATGTTTTTGTTGCTGCTCCCTCTGTTTCTGTTGGTCCAAAAGCAACTGATGCTGCTTCATTACAGCTGCCTGCTGCTGGTTACTGAGATACGAGGTGCTACTGTGAGTGCTGGCCACGGAAACAGCAGGGGGCTGAGTCCCCACACTGGCAGCCTGGGTTGGTACAGGGACATTGGGAGGGTTCTGGTCCTGTCAACAGAGACAAGGGGGTCTCAAGTTAGGTGGGACACACTGAGGACTATAAGCCCTGATCAGGGCAGAAAAGCTCTGTTTAGTGAAAGCCTGGCTCCAGGTTCTCTTTTGAAGCCTCTGCTCTTTTGGCACGTGACTCCAGAGCCCTCCCAGCAAGGTAGGGCTGGAGACCAAAAGCACTAACACCTGGGCATCGAGGCACGGTGATGAACAGTTAGTAAGTAGCTGAGTGTCAGCTTTGTTTCCTACAATTCACCAGTGGCTTCAACTTGTATACCTGCATACCCAGCTCCAAAAGCAACTGAAGCTTGTAAATGCTCCCTTACTAGAATACATGGGCACAGAGAGGCCCCCAGAGAAGAAGTTTCTGAGGGACACTGGTTGATGGAGAGGCTTCATCAACCTTGGGCCCCTGGTGGCAGGGCTGTCCTTGAACCATCAGAAATGATATGGTTTGTCCACCTATGTACAGCATTTTCCTGGGAGAGACTGCCTGGCTTCTGTCAGATCTGCTGCTCCTGTTTAGTCACTGAGCTGTGTTCAACTCTCGCAGTTCCATGGGCTGCAGCCCACCAGGCTCCTCCGTCCGTGTGGCAATGCAGTGGCTGAGAGGAGCAGAAGGATGAGCATCACACATGCACTCTTCCACTGAGCGATGCTGGCACTGCCTTCAGTTTTTGGCGATTAGAAACAGCCACGCCGTGAATACCTTGTACATGACATTCTTCTCTTTTTTTGGTATTACTTCTTGCAGGGGCATAATGTGTCAACGTTTACAAACATTTTTATGGCTTATGAAAACTATACAATGTCAAATTACTTTCTGAAAGCACTGTGCCCATTTACACATCCTTACTATGATCTGAAACATGTCAGTTTCCTCAGATATTACTAGCATAGAGTTTTTCTATTTTTAAAACGTTCAGTTCAGTCGCTCAGTCGTGTCCGACTCTTTGCGACCCCATGGACGTCAGGCTTCCTTGTCCATCACCAACTCCTGAAGCTTGCTCAAACTCATGTCCATCGAGTCAGTGATGCCATCCAACCATATCATCCTCTGTCGTCCCCTTCTCCTCCTGCTTTCAATCCTTCCGGCATCAAGGTCTTTTCCAATGAATCAGTTCTTCATATCAGGTGGCCAAAGTATTGGAGTTTCAGCTTCAGCATCAGTTCTTCCAACAAATATTCAGGACTGATTTCTTTTAGGATTGACTGGTTTGATTTCTTGCAGTCCAAGGGAATCTCTAGAGTCTTCTCCAACACCACAGTTCAGAAGCATCAATTCTTTGGCGCTCAGCTTTCTTTACAGTCCAGCTCTCACATCCATACATGACTACTGGAAAAACTATAGCTTTGACTGGACGGACATTTGTTGGCAAAGTGATGTCTCTGCTTTTTAATATGCTGTCTAGGTTGGTCATAGCTTTCCTTCCAAGGAGCAAGCGTCTTTTAATTTCATGGCTGCAGTCACCATCTGCAGTGATTGTGGAGCTCCAAAAAAAGTCTGTCACTGTTTCCACTGTTTTCTCATCTATTTGCCATGAAGTAATGGGACCAGATGCCATGATCTTCGTTTTCTGAATGTTGAGTTTTAAGCCAATTCTTTCACTTTCATCAAGAGGTTCTTTAGTTCTTCTTCACTTTCTGCCATAAGGTTTGTGTCATCCGCGTAGCTGAGGTTATTGATATTTCTCCTGGCAATCTTGATTCCAGCTTATGTTTCCTCCAGGCTGGTATTTCTCACGATGTACTCTGCATATAAGTTAAATAAGCAGAGTGACAATATACAACCTTGACATACTCCTTTCCCCATTTGGAACCAGTCTGTTGTTCCATGTCCAGTTCTAACCGTTGCTTCTTGACCTGCATAAAGATTTCTCAGGAGGCAGATAAGTTGGTCTGGTACTCCCATCTCTTTCAGAATTTCCACAGTTTGTTGTGATCCACACAGTCAAAGGCTTTGGTGTAAGTCAACATAGTAGAAATAGATGTTTATCTGGAACTCTCTTGCTTTTTTGATGTTAGCAATTTGATCTCTGGTTCTTCTGCTTTCTGTAAATCCAGCTTGAACATCTGGAAGTTCTTGGTTCATGTACTGTTGAAGCCTGCCTTGGAGAATTTTGAGCATTACTTTGCTAGTATGTGAGATGAGTGCAATTGTGCAGTAGTTTGAACATTCTCTGGCATTGCGTTTCTTTGGGATTGGAATGAAAACATCTTTTCCAGTCCTGTGGCCCCTGATGAGTTTATTTATTTTTTATTTTTGGAAATAGTTTTAATTTATCTAGCAATATCTGTACAGGAAATATGAGTTTAAGATGCTAGTGTGTTACAAATACACAAAGGTACATTCACTGTAGCCTTGTACTCACAGTAGTAGTTACAGTAGAGAAAGGAAGGAGATCCCTCCCTGCACCATGACAAAACAACTGTCATACAACTGGTATAAAGTCACACTACTGTCAGCTAAGCGTCAGTGGAGCCGTCTGTGTGGAAGGTATGGAGGGCAGTCCAGGACGTACTGCGGTGCAGGGAAGCCAGCGCGAGCTCTGAGGAAGGCTGGGAATGCTGTTTGTTTACTCTTCCAGGGGTGGGGGACACTTTAGAATGTGAATGTGAGTAGAAACGCAAACAGTGATTATGATAAAACGGTTCTTGACCATCCTCCACCCTTCAGACCCAGTGATTCTGCAGGCTTGAGAGCCTTAAGTAAATATAACCATGGAATTGAGACCTGTTAGGAAGCAGCATTCACCTAAATGCTATAAGCTTACTAAAACTTAGGGCATTTTGAACATACATATCTGAAAGTTTGTTTAAAAAAGCAGAGCCTCTAAGGACATTAAAGGTGATCTTTACCTTCAAAACACGGCCACGAATGATTTAAGTTGTGTGGCATGAGAGAGACCCCAGACCAAGTGCAAGGGGTTCTATCCTATTCTACTGAGAATCAGTCCTGGTCTGCTTGGTCGATTTTCGTTCCAAGGGAGTTGGGAGTCAAAAAGTAGCTGCTCACTTACTCCCTTTGTTCCCCAACTACGTGGGACCTGAAAAACCACTCGGTGGGTGGATGTGAAAGCAGAGTATCGGAG